>VDFB02264376.1:0-18281 GCA_007258455.2 Sequoia sempervirens | reverse complement strand
GAGAGGGTAAGAGGGATAGACTTGAGAGAGAGGGAGGGGTAGAATGGATAGACCATTAACCTTATACCCTAAACCCTAAACCCTAAACTTAACCTTAAATCTTCAACCCAATACCCTCAATCCTATACCTAATATCCTAAAACCTAATCCTCGATACCCCTATAAACTTCCTAACCTTTATTCTTCAACCCTATACCTTAAACCATGACCCCACACACCCCTCAACCCCTTCATCCCCATACCCCATACACTTAACTTTCATCTCTTCCTCCTCCCTCCCTCCTCTCTCTCTATCTCACCTATCTCTCTCCCCCCCTCCCTCTTTCCCTCTCTAATGCCTATACCTAATACACTTAACCTTATACCCTCAACCCTCAACCCTATACTTAAACCCTCAACCCTACATTCAACCTTGTAACCTAAACCCTCAACCCTATACTAAATATCCTAAACCCTAATCCCTATACCATATACCCAATATCCTAAACCCCAATGCCTATACCCTATATACTTAACCCTATACCCTCAACCCTAAACACTCATTCAATCCTCAAACCTATACCTTAAATCCTAAATCCTACACCTTCAACCCTCATCCCTATACCCTATACCATTAACCTTATACCCTAAACCCTAAACGTTATCCCTTAACCCTATACTTAAACCCTAAACACTACACTCTCAACCCTTAACCCTATACCTTATACCCTAAACGCTACACCCTAAATCCTATACCCAATATCCTAAACCCAATATCCTAAACCCTAATCCATATACCCTATACACTTAAACCTTATACCCTCAACCCTCAACCCTACATTCAACCTTGTAACCTAAAGCCTCAACCCTAAACCCAATACCCTCAACTCTATATCGAATATCCTAAACCATAATCCCTATACTCTATACACTTAACCCTATACCCTCAACCCTAAACACTATCTCTCAGCCCTCAACCCTAAACCCTCATCCCTCATCTCTATAACCTATACCTTCAACCTTATACCCTAAACCTTAAACATTATCCCTCAACCCTATACTCAAACCCTAAACCCTACATTCAACCTTGTACCCTACACCCCAATCCCTAAACCTATTACCCTCAACCTTGTAACAATGTCCTAAACCCTAATCCCTATACCTTATGCACTTAAACTTATACCCTTGAAACCCTAAACACTATCCCTCAACCCTCAATCCTATACCTTAAACCCTAAACCCTACACCCTCAACCCTCATCCTTATACCCTATACCTAAAGCTTATATCCTAAACCCTAAACATTATCCCTCAACCCTTAACCCTGTAATTAAACCCTAAACCCTACATTAAACCTTGTACCCTAAACCTTGAAACCTAAACCATAAACCCTCCCTCAACTCTCAACCCTATCCCAAATATCCTAAGCCCTAATCCCTATACCCTATATACCTAACCCTATACCCTCAACCTTGAACACTATGTACCTCACCCCTCAACCCTAACCTTAAACCCTAAACCCTACACCTTCAACCCTCATCCCTATACCCTATACCCTCAAACTTATAACTTAAACCGTGAACATCATCCCTCAACCCTATACTTAAACCCTAAACCCTACATTCAACCTTGTACACTAACCCTAAACCCTAAACCCTCAATCCTAAACCCAATACCCTCAACCCTATACCCAATATTCTAAACCCTAATCCCCATACCCTATACACTTAGCCCTATACCCTCAACCTTGAACACTATCCATTAACCCTCAACCCTATACCTTAATTCCTAAACCCTACACCCTTAACCCTCATCCCTATACCCTATACCCTAAACCTTATACCCTAAACCCTAAACATTATCCCTCAACCCTATACTTAAACAGAAAACCCTACACTCTCAAGCCTTAATCCTATACCTTATACCCTAAACCCTAGACCCTAAACCCTATATATAATATCCTAAATCTTAATACCTATACCCTATACACTTAACCTTATACCCTCAACCCTGAACATTATACCTCAACCCTCAACCCTGAACCCTAAACCTAATATCCTCAACCCAATGCCCCTCAACCATATACCCAATATCCTCAACCCAATGCCCCTCAACCTGTAATCCATATACCCTATACACTTAACCTTATACCCTCAACCCTATACCTTAAACCTTAAACCCTAAACCATCATCCCTCATCCCTATACCCTATACCCTCAACTTTATACCTAATATCCTAAACCCTAATCATGCACCCTATAACCTCAACTCTATACCTTAAACACTAAACCTTACACCCTCAACCTTCATAGGGGGAGAGAGAAAGAAGGGGAGGGAGGGATTGGAGAGAGAGAATGAGAGGTTAGGAAGGAAAGGGGAGATAAAGATAAGTAGAGAGGGAAGGAGAGGTAGAGAGACATGAAAGATAAAGAGTAGATAAGGAAGGATAGATGGAGGGAGAGGTAAGTAGGGAGAGAGAGGGAGGTGAGAGAGAGGTAAGATAGAGAGAAATAAAGAGAGGGGTAGGAAGGATGGAGGGATATGGGTAGAGAGGGATAGGTGAGATAGAGAGAAGTAGAGAGAGAGGAGATAGAGGGAAGGAGGGAGGGCAAGGGAGAGAGGGAGGAAGGAGAGGTAAAGAGGGATAGGTGAGATAAAGATAAGCAGAGAGAGAATGGTGTTGTATAGAGGAGAGTTACAGCAAGAGAGAATGGTGAGGCTAGAGAGGAGAGAGTGAGAGCAGAGGGTGAGGGGAGGAGGAGAGAGAGAGAGAGAGAGAGAGGTAGAGGAGGGAGAGGAGAGATAGAGAGCAGATAGGGTGCTGTAGGAGGAGAAATCTTGTGCAAAAGTGAGAGAGAGAGAGAGGAGGGATGAGGGAGAGAAGTGAGATAGAGAGGTGTAGAGAGAGTTGTAGGGAGTGATGGATGGAGAGGAAGGTAGAGAGGGATTAGGGAGATAGAGAGTAGAGAGGGAAGGAGAGGGAGAGGTATGGATGGAGAGAGTGGGATGTGAGATAGAGAGTAATAGAGAGAGATAGTGGTAGGCTATGATGGATGGAGAGGTAGGTAGAGAGGGAGAGGGGAGATATAGATAAGTAGAGAGGGAGGGAGATGTAGTGAGGGAGAGAGAGGTGAGATAGAGAGAAATAGTGGCAAAAGGAGATGTAGGTAGAGAGAGGGAGAGGAGATAAAGATAAGTAGTGGGGGAAGGAGAGGTAGAGAGAGGAGAGATAGAGAGAAGTAGAGAGGGAATGAGGGAGGTAGGGAGGGAGAGAAAGGTGAGATAGAGAGGTGTAGAGAGAGAGTGGTAGAGTGTGATGGATGTAGAGGTAGGTAGAGAGAGGGATTGGCAGATAGAGAGTAGACAGGGAAGAAGAGAGGGAGAGAGAGGGAGGTGAGAGAGAGATAAAGAGAGTGGTACGGAGTGATGGAGAGAGAGGAAGGTAGAGAGAGAGAGGGGAGATAGAGAGAGAGGGAAGGGTGGAGGGAGGGAGATAGAGATAAGTAGAGAGGGAAGGAGGGAGCGAGCGAGAGAGAAGTGAGATAGAGAGAATTAGAGGGCAAAGGAGGGAGAGAGAGAGAGAGAGAGTTCTTGAGATCAAGGGAGAGAGAGTCAGATAAGGGGATGGAGATAGTGAAAGAGAGGTCTAGATTGTAAGGGATAAAAAATGAGTAAGATAGAGAGACAAATAATACAACTTGCTGATTATTGAAATTTGACCTCTTGATTACTAAAATTTGACTAAGTCTGAAATTTGTGAGATCTTCCAAAAACTAGAATTTTCATTATAACTCCTATAGATTCGAAACCACTCTCAAACATCCTGAAACTATATACATGAAATATAACTTAAAGTATAAGAAAGTAAATGTCCATATGTAAATGTCAACTTATACTTAAATGCTTATTTCATGTATGTAGTTTCCCTAAAAGATAACAAGAAGAAAGAGACAAGAAAAAGAGAAGAAAAAAAATTCAATGTAGACCAAAACGTGAGCGCGTTATAATGCACTCACGTTTTGGAAATATTTTTTTGATTTCAAAAAATGCACATATTTTGAACTCGAAATGCATGCATTTTTTAAAATTTAAACCATAACACGAGTGTGTTATAACGCACTCACATTATGGCTTGGTAGTGACCGAGCCTAGGCTTGGTCACTACCAAGCCATAACGTGAGCGCGTTTTACTATAACATGCCCGTGTTTTTGCTATTTTAGGATGAAAAAGTAAATTGGACACTTCTTGGCCCCCCATCTTTTTGCACTTACCCAACTCATGATCAAAATAATGAAGCATGCAAACTAATCATCACATTAGTAACCTGTAAACTAAGATATCAAAGAAGATAATCATGTAGAAATCAAGACTCAAACACCAAATCAACCATAGATTTGTTTTTCCAAACATGTCCACAAAAGAGTAAACATAGTCAAGGAACCAAATAAGCATCAAGGAGATAAGAACAACCTCCTAACATCAAACCAAATCACTAAACAACCACATACATGATCATGTCGTGCTAATGCATAAATGTACCTATATACCCATGACACCTTAACCATAGCCAATGTTGTACTTGCACTAAACTATCACCCATACGAGACTCCAAGTCTCCTCTTGTGTCAACCCATGTCCTCAAAGCCAAAGACAACCTATGGACCTGTCACCATCAAAGTCCAACTCTGGAAAACACTTGTAAACCTATGCTAGGAATCACCAAACATATAATCAACTATACCATCATAAATATCATATAAAAACATGTACTCCCTCAAGGTTTCACCTCTTGATTCATCCAGATGCTCATGCAATCGCACCCCAAATCTCTAGCTCCTACAAGTGATTTGTTGCAAGATGGTGTGTCCCTTGGTCTTCCTTGCAACACAATGCTTAGGTTTGTGACATGGTCTAACCACCTCCTGTGGATCTTAACTGACACTTGTATCGGGCATTAACAGGTTGACCTTTTGGTGCAACAACGAGGCCAATAATTGGTATTAGAGTTGGTCATAGGTTCAAACCCCTCACTTGTACTGGGGGGATTATTGCAAGATGGTGTGTCCCTTGGTCTTCCTTGCAACACAATGCTTGGGTTTGTGACATGGTCTAACCACCTCATGTGGATCTTAACTGATAGTTGTATCGAGCATTGACAGGTAGACCTTTTGGTGCAACGACAAGGCCAACATGATCAAACAAGTACCAAACTCATTCTACACCACAAATTGAAAATATAACTGATCCACTGTGTAGTACACTGTCCATGCTCTCCAACACCTATTTGAAATCGATATGCATTGCTTATTTGGGTCTTCTTTATCCAAATAAATATTTATATCCTAGATTTATCTTACCATAACCATTATTCCTTCATTTTCTTATTATTTTTCTCATCGTTTCATTTCAAATTGTAATCTTCCTATACCCTTTGAAAGTAGGATTCTTGTAGCCATCGTTCTCATGAGTTTCTATGAGACAAATTATGTCTCTTTCTTTTGCAATAGGTCCTAGCCTAGGCCCCCTCTTCTATTTGGATATCCTCCAATTTAA
This sequence comes from Sequoia sempervirens, assembly GCA_007258455.2. Classification (NCBI taxonomy): domain Eukaryota; kingdom Viridiplantae; phylum Streptophyta; class Pinopsida; order Cupressales; family Cupressaceae; genus Sequoia; species Sequoia sempervirens. Next base: position 12,749 of record VDFB02264376.1, on the reverse strand, counting down.
AATACTCTTGGAGGGAAACTAACTATTTATCTTGGATTTGATTACTAAAGTAGTAAGTCACATTTTTTTTGCCATGTTTGTGTAATTTCATTCACTATTTGATTATTTTCTTTGCTCTCCCTTTGGAGTCTTCTTGTTTTGTTGATGTTTTTTTAGGCTTTTGGTTGATAATTAATTTTTTTCTATTTTTTAACCATGCTCATTTATCTTCATTCCTTAGTGCTCTTAATTTAACCAATTGCCCCTTCTCTTCCCTTCTTGCATTGGAGTTAAGTCTTTATCTAGAGAGTATGTGAACCTCAAAATATTCCTACTACTTAGACTATTGTTCTTGTCCTCTATTTTTATCATGAGATCTTTAATAAACCTATCACTTTCTTCTCTTATCTTTCCAATCCTCCTTGCTTGAAAATTGTGTCCTTTTCATTGTAATTTTTCTCTAAGAAAGTCTATCATAAGATTGATTGTGTTTTCAAATTCACAATAGTCTTTCACTCCTTGGATAATTAAAAATTTTAATCTTTCATATCTTGCTTTATGTTCTCCTTCCCATATTCCATAAAATTTTGTAGTTGCCTCTTTTTTCTTTCTTATTGAGCCTTCCACCGCTTGTGCCCATGTTTGACCTCCTTTGAATGGTTTCTCACACTACTCTCTTTTACCTTCATGCCTTGTATGCTTGCTTGTTGTGATACTTGCATTCCTTCCCATGCAACTTTTGATTTGTTAGTTCTATGCATGTTTAGGTCAATCCTTTTGTATGTTGCTAGAACTATCTCATCATTTTCCATTCATGGTTCTCACCCTTTAAGGTCTCTTGAAACATTGTTAATTGTTCCTTGAACATTCTATTAAATTCTTCTAATTTATGGCTTGTTTCTATGATTCTATAGAGCTTGCATTTATTTTATTGCTTCCTAACTTCCATCTATTCCAATTTGTGCTTGATGTTCAATAACTCTTGCACATATATCCTCCTCTTCCTCTTGGTCCCCTTGCCCTTGTTTTTATTTCTTTAGAATGAGATCTTATTTGTTTGAATTTTTACCCTTTGTATTTATTCAACAATTTTCTTCTATTGTGTATGCTTTCTTTTTGTCTAAGATAGCTCATGCACCTTATTATCCTATAATATTGTATTACATTCACTAACATCCATTTCCCTCTTTTGTCTCTTAATATTATTTTTATTTAGGTCAAACCATATTTTCCTAGATTCTAAGTGTTTTGTGAGGATACATTATTGTTTACATGGCAATAATTGGTTGTCTTTTTGGGTTTTTGTTTTTATTGTCAATTTTATTTTTAGTTGCTTGTTTTAAGGTGGGTTGTCTCCCATGTAAAAAGAATAATAAAACATGAATAAAATTCATAAAAGATGTTGACAGAAGATCATACTTACGTAGAAGTATACATAGAAATTGCTACTTGCTTGGAGTCTTATGAGAGAGAAGGAAAAATAAAAGATTCCAAATCTCAAAAATACTTATCATATTTATTATTTAATTTTGAAAAATATCAATTATTTCAAAAATGTGACCCTTTTATTTGCTTTTGTCTTCCCGTAATACTACCATTAAAAATATTGTTTACTTCTAATTTATAATACATATTTATTGTTAAGCCAAGAGGCTTCCTATGAGCTAAAAGATTTTGTTACTAGTTGTATGCACGTAAAAATGGTCAACATTATAATAAGTCTGGTAATTAATTAATCTCCTAAAGTCATCTACATATAAATAAATTTAATTATTTATTTATATTGTTCATTTTTATAATTCTTCTATCTTAATTAAATAAATAACTTTATTTAATTAAGTATCATCTCCTATATTCCTCTTAATTAAATTAAATAATTACGATTATTTATTTTAATTATCATATTATTCTAAGTTTGAATATTTATATTCAAAATGGAATATTCCTTCTCTTCATCTCATAGTTAAATTAAATATTTTAAATATTTAATTTAAGGCTTTCTAAATCTATCTCTCTCATATAATTAAATATTACTTATTTAATTATGCAAATTTCTAATCTCATCTTCACATATAATTAAGTAAGTTTATTTATTTCATTATGAATTTCATTCTAACTCATCCTTCAAAACATAAACTTTCCTTTAGTTCTAAATGGAAAAAAATGAAAAAGAGGAAACCTTCTACTTCTCTCACTCAACTTTCGAAAATTCTATACCGTTCATCTTACCAGACTGAATCTCAACCGTTGATCATTGCCAACTAAGCTTTTGCCTTCGAAAATCTATAAATCTAACCTTTTACAAGCCATTTGGATTGAATCTTTAGACATCCGCATTCTGCCAAAATCATTCCTCAATCTTTCAATCCATCTCTATCATTCTTCATCATTGCGTTGTTATGCTGCAGAATTGAGCAATCAACATTCCTTCAATAATCAATCTTCAGAAATCTTGCATTCTTAGTGTATTATGCATTTACTTTTAAATCTCGTTCTTTAGTTGTCATTTTGTTGAGCTTGGTCTGTTGATCTGAGAGCTATCTGGAAAACAACAAAACGCTGAAGTTAGAGGAGGATAAAACGATTTCGAGAGGCTGCTGTTACGGTTTGCACATTTTATTTTCAGCTTTTCGATTTAATGTTTTATTAACATGTGTTTGAATTTAATTTAAATTTGATACAATATTTCACACACACATAAAATGGCACCCATCGTGGGGCTCGAACCCATGAATTTAACATTTTCTGTGAGTTTCTGTTGACAGTTTTCGCGTTCTGGAATCAATTTTTTAGAAAAATCTGATGTTTCGGCGCATTCAAAAATTTCTGACGCGCATACGGAAACATTAATTTTTTTATTTTGCAGAATTTCGACGCGCATATAGTCACTGTTTCGGCGCATCCAGGGATTGTTTCGGCGCATCCAGGGACTGTTCTGGCGCATATACGGTAAAGAATAGCGCATATACCCTTTCATTAAAAATCTGTAAAAAAAATAAAAAATTGACGCGCATCTAGCATCTATTCTGGCTCATATAGCATCTGTTCTGGCGCATCTAGTATCTGTTCTGGCGCATATATCATTCCTGTAAAAAAAAAAAATTTGACGCGCATCTAGCATCTGTTCTGGCGGGCTGGGCTTATTTAGCATTCTAAATTTTTTTGACGCACATCTGGTGTCTGTTCTGGCGCATCTGGGCTTTATTTAGCATTCTGGATTGTGTTTTAGCGCATACAGGCAGCATTTTCATAGGAAATCTTTAAATGGTCGTCTCTTGGTCATTTTTTGGTCTTTTTCAAAGCTTTTTTTTTTAAAATGGGGTATAATTTCATAATCTATCTAATGGTATAAGTTTTTATCAGATTTGAAAGATTTAAAGCTTTCAAATTCTCACATTTTTGAAAAAAATTATTTGTTTTGGGATTTAATCACACTTTTACTTGCATGCATGTGTTTCTTCTTGTTGTGGTGACTTGTTGGTGAATCATACGGAGCTGGAAAAGCATTGGAATCAGTCACAACATTAATTTTGGAAAGCGAAAATAACCAGGTGCACCCATTCCATCCTTAATCTCTTAATCTTGTTTGTCAAACATTTCAATTTGGGGCATAAAATCAATCATTGTTTGCAAACACATTTGAATTTGGGCTCTTAAAAATGAATATTGTCTTCAATCACATATTGAAAATTGGGTCTAAAATTCACCACTGTCTTCCATCACATCTTGATTTGGGATTTAAAAAGAACAAGTGTTTGAACTTTTTACACACATTTCATTTCTAATATAAGGGAAATTAATCATTGTGAGTGTGAATCAAGTGCGTGTGTGATCATAAACACCTCACTTGATTTGCTTTTGTCAAACCCTTCATAGGAGGCCTGCTAGGGGATTTCATCACCCCTAGGGACGACCTCAATCGAAGTGTGAATCAAAAGACACGCTTGTTTGGAAGTTAAAATCTTATCACTCTTGGCTAAGCCCCAAAGAACTTTATACCTTTGGGAAGTGAAGGTGAAGGGTGGGTTACCCCTTTCTCCCGGCTGTGTGATAGGATTTTGCTTTCAAATCATCCTTAGTCAACCTTGTTCAAACTAGTTTGAAACCTAATTGGCCATACCCACTTGACTAGTTCTAGGACTTGTTGATGTGTCTTCTTCAAATGTGTGCTTAATAATCACATTCATAATTTCAAATTCAAAATTGCTTATGTGTCTTGCGTGTGTGATTCATGTGTGTGCATGTGTGATCATTTATTTAAATATTTCCAAATCAAGCTAAACACCAAACACGTAAAGACAAGTCACTTTACATGTTCTTCCAACACATTCACATCCTATCCATTTCATCCTAATCATTCAAGTCATCCAATCAAATCATTCCACATAATCACCATCACCACTTGTCAAAATGGTCATAATCATAAACAAGCCCAATCCTAAACCTAAGCATGAAGTCATAATTCAAGGAGTCTCTTTCTCTAGTTCAAATCATGAAACAAATCCAAAACCTAAAATTAGACTTCGAGGGGCTTCTCCTTCCACCTCATACCAATCTTATCCATCCACTTCTTCGTATGTCAATGCCACATCAACCTATCAAGCCACATCACAACAAACACATGTGAATCTAATTTCTACCTTGCAACAAGGCCAAACTTCCTCAAGTCTTAATGCCACCTTCGACAAGGGGAATACCAATCTAGCACATGCACCCTATAACTTTATCATACCATCATCCAATCAAAACCAAAACCCTAAGCCAACACCTTCCACCCATACACCTACAAAGGATGTGACCCAAGGGCTACAAGCAAGGAATCAATTGTCACCATGTCATTCAACACATATACTTGAACATACAAAAGAGTCATCAAACATCATGCCAAGTCCTTCAAGCCAAACATGTCATCCACAACCACTTGATCCAATTCAAGAGTCATCCCCTTCCACCTCCATTCCAATAAGTCATGAGGTATGTCAAGAGCACAATCCTAAACATGCAGAAACATTACCCCCTCATCCACATAAATATCAACACCCTCCTAATGATTCCATTCATAACATACCTAATATTGTTCATGATCAATCTTTCATCTTTGATCAAGACCCTTTTTATGATCAAGAAGACCATGATGATCCTCTTAGCCAACTTTATGCACTCCATGGTCAAGAGCTTTCCACCTCACCCATCCATGATGCACAAACATCCACTTCCCTTGATGAGACATATGCCTCCCAAGCACACATAGAAGATCAAACAAATACATTGGATCTAAGTGAACACAATTCTAATCAAGATCCTAATGATCCACCATCACCCATTATCGACCCCATTGCAAGTCCTCCATCATATCCTATTGATTTTTCCACCCTCATTCATGAATGTTCCTCCTTCGAACAACAACCATTATCTTCTCCATCCAATAAAGAACTCATGTCTAGCGTTCCACCTACACCTAGTCCCATTGTCCATTGCACACTCCAAAACATGACACACCAAGGTAAAGGTCTAGACCTTCATGAACAAGATATTTTGGAGCCTATACATGTCAAAGTCCCTCCACACTCTTATGACCTTGGACCTACACCCCAAGGACAACAACCTAAAGATGTTGGTATTTCCTCCATGCCTCCTAAGTCCACTTTCCATCATAAATCCTATCATATCCCTAAGACATATGTTGCAATTCCACCTCCATCATCCTACAAATGTCAAAAGCATGTGACCATACACCTTCCACCATCCACTCTACCACCATTGCTTCCAACTCCTAATATCCCTCCATCTAATCTACCTCCACTTCTCCCAACACCTAATATCCCCATTATCCAATCCCCTTATCCCTCCATCCATAAATCCTCTAAACATCTTAATCATGACCAACAAATGCACACATTGTATAAACATAAAGCTTCCACCCATTCCACCATACCCATGGGATTCAAAAGCAAGAATTTCAATGCCTCTACTTATAAAGTAAAAAATCCTAAGGGTTCTCATGCCTTAGGACATCAATACAAAAAGTCAAAGAAAAATCCATATAAAAAGCTATATAAGCCCATACCTCCAAAAGAAAAGTCTAAAAACAAAATGGTTTGGGTACCTAAGCAAAAAGAAATCAAGTCAAACGAGGCATTCACATCACAAAAATCCCAACCATCCACTTCCATCCCACATTATCATTCCATTCAAAAGTCTCAAATTCCTAAAACCCACAAGCAAAATAAAAATCATAAAAATACTAAGTCTATGTGGGTACCAAAAGCATTTCATCATCCACCTCCTAAGAAAACATCTCCATTGCTTCCTACACCGCATCCACATCAAAAGCTTCAACGTTTATCACAGTGTGTGCAACCATTGGTCATGGTTCCCTTCCATTTCACAACAATTCCACATACCTCCATCTCCCCATCTTTCAACTACTATCATACATATCTTCCCGATCACCTTACTATGGTCCCTGCTTTTGCATAAACCTTTCATCCATCCTTTTGCACAAGTCCTATTCAATCCACATCATCATCCACTATCCCAATTCATTCTTGCATAAGCCTTTCATAATCCATCATCTACCTACTCCATTTCTCTTTCATACAATTCCTTACCAACATCTATGAGCATTTGACATGGTCCATGCAATGACATCCATCCCTAGCAGGACTATCAACTTTCATACAACTAGACACTTGAGTCCCTCCTATCCAAAAAGTCAAAAAGTCAAAAAAATGAAAAATGAAAAATTCAAAAAAAAAAAAGAAAAGAAAAGAAAAGAAAAAAAGTAAAGAGAAATCCTCTTCGTCCAACGGTGAAAACCTGGTAAACAGGCGTCCTGGATAAGTACCATGATGAAAACCTAGCAAATAGGCGTCATGTGTAGGTTGATCTTCTATGTTGCTTACACTTGGGGGCACAATGTCTTATCTATCCAACCTATCCTTTTCATGTCATATCATTTCCATCCTACCTACCATTTTTAGCCATCATCCATACCTATCATATTGAGTCCATTCATCCACCCTTCTTCTTTTGATCTTGATGAAGATATAGGGGCAAAATGTCGCAACACGCTTTGGGTATCTCTTGACATACCTCATCCTTCCAAACAAGCCTATCATTATCCTATTGTCATAAGCTTTGTCATGAAAAATCCTAAATCTTGTACCTAGAATGGGGCATGTTATTCCTATGTAACATAGTCTTTGGAAATCACATCCTTTCTCTCCTATGATGCATACATCCATTCCATTCACTATGACCTATCCTTTCCATCCATCCATATAATCATGAGTCCTTTTCCCATCAGCCACCCTTTCATCCATCAATCCCATCTATCTCCTTGCATCTAGACTTGGTTTTCCCCTTGTCATTGGTCTCTAGCACAAAGGCTACTCAAATTTTCATCCTTTGACACGTCAAAACATTTCAAAAATCCAAAAACAATAAAACATTTCAAAAATCCAAAAAAATCAAAACATTTCAAAAGTCCAAAAAAATCAAAACATTTCAAAAATCCAAAAAAATCAAATATCCAACAAAAATCCAAGCAATAAAATCAATCCATCATCTCAATTCAAATCAATCCAATCATTCAACCATTCAACCAAATCAATCATCTTCATCAAAACCATTTCATCCAATCAACTCAATTAAATCAATCCAAGCAATAATCCAAATGCAGGTCAATCCTTAATCCATACCAATCAAGTTGATCAATCTTGTCAAATTATCCAATCACATCCTTTGGTCTTGATCCTTATCTTGTCGTAAACCAAATCAATCAATCAATCAATTATCATCATCCTTGTGTTGCTCTAGGGACATGCCGCTCCCCACAATGACAACACTATCATCATCATCATCGATCAATCAATCAATCAATGGTTTACAACTTGACAGGGACAACACCTTGTTTGTTTTTGTATCATTTGTGCATGCTTGCTTGCTTGCTTGTGTGTGTTATCATTTTATCTTGCATTTGTATCAAATTCGTATCATTCCAACTAATATTCATATCTTGTGTATGTTGGAGTAACTTTTTGCACTATCCTTTGCATCTAAGGTCATATCATACCCTTTGTGCATTAGGACCTTAATGCTCTAAGTCTATTTCCTCATACGTCTAGACAAGGTTGTATTAGGCTGGGGCACGATACACATCATCACCTTGGTCCTTATATCTTGGTGCATAACATCTAGTGCTATATCAAACATCATGGTTTCTCACCTTCATTGCAGCATAACGTATCATTCCTCTCCTTCATCGACTTCTTATCTTGCATCATTCATCTTGTCTATCCTTATCATTTCATTTCGAGAGCCTACCCGTGTTTGTCCAACCCGCCTATCCTCTCGAGGGGGCATCATCATTCCATCATCATCCTATCTTTATATCATTATCCATTCTCCTCTATCCATACCTTAACTTCTTTGAAATGATGTTACTCGACACAAATCTCATCATCTCGAACACTAGTAAATCTTCACTAAGAGGCAACACTTAGAATTACATAGAGTGGAGGAATAAGTGATTGGATTGTTAGGTAGTTAATGCTACATAATATCTCGAGCAACAATTACATAACTGATGAGTGGAGGAATAAGTGATTGGATTGTTAGGTAGTTAATGCTACTTGGAATTTCAACAAATATCAAACCAGCCACCCTTGATCACCTCCCCAACTTCCCTATAAATGTGGTTTAATGTGCACAATAATTGTTGGTGAGAAAAGCAATTATATCAAATCATTACTTGCAAATCATACTGTTAGGTAGTTTCTTATTTCCTTAACTTCTTTCTTTCATTAGTTGAGTTATAGTGTTGTAGTATTTGCTTAAAAAAATGCATTTCTTTGCTTAATTATATTTTGCTTAAATCTCACATCAAATCAAACAAAATTGTATTATGTCCATGAGGTAAACTGCATGATTTCTCAACATTTTTTTTTATATTTTAAAATTAATTCTATGCGCCCCACATTGATAAGTTATAATATGAATAGTTAATGCTATTTATTAATTTATTATATTTTCTAATTTTTTTAGAGAAACATATATAGTTTTTCTTTTTTGAAAACATTTTAAATTATTACTTTTTCAAATTTTCAAAAGGAGATATTAAAAATTAATCTTAAAAAATCTAAACACAAATAGACTTATTATATATAAATTATTTTAAATATATATATACTCGTTTTAATATTCTCATGTATCTTCAATAATTGGTACTTCAGTATTCCTAAAAGCCCCAATAACTATGTAAAACAACCTAATCACTATAAACTCAAAACATTAAAAAACAACCATAAATATTATTAATTTTCACCATTACAATTTAATTTCTGTGGTTTATTTTCCTTCTCTTGTCTCTTTTGCCTTCGAATCGCAACGTGTATTATGAAAAAAGTGTCCTCGAAAGGACAGTCTCCGACGCAAACCCCAACCTACCCACCGTGCCAGTGTATACCATTTATTCATTTTACTTTCTTTCTTGAATAAACCAGTCCCAGAAAATATGGTTCCCTGCAAAACCCTCCAAGGATTATAGTTATTATCAAAACAATATTATCAAAAATATCGTGGTTAGTAGGTTACCTGTGATCATATTTAGGGACAATAAATGCAGCCATTGCTTAGGGCAAATTGATCTTGGCATGATGTTTGCATTGGTTTTGGTCTGACGTGCAGATACAATTTCGTGAAACAATGGTGGTTTCTTCTGCCACAATTATTAATCGCAATTGTCACCCAAGAAACCCTTGTTTAATCCATACCAAGGTGCTTACACGCACGGCCAATTTATTTACAAATAATAAATACAGACAGTTGAAGAAGTTGCAGGTGGTGCCGAGCTCGATTCCCTTTGCAAGCCTAAGCGTGTCAAAGGATACTCAGCAATCCTTACCCGAGTCAGATGGTTTTGTTTCCACAGTGGGTACGCCTCAATTAGCTCCCACATCGCTCAAGACATGGAATATGACGGATCGGCATCTGATGTTACTCAACGGCATCGCCTGTGTTGTAAGCATTATTCAAACTTATCATTTTAAGGTTGATGATTCTTTTACGTATGGACGTTTTTTTTTCTAATTCCCTACAAGTATGCATTGATCATGTTTTTGTTGGTTGGTAAAATCTTGGATAAGGTTAGGAGCCGTCTTTAAAAAGATGGGTCAAGGCACTAATAATTTTTAATGCAAAAATTTGCCACATGTCAGCTGAAGTTATAGGTTGCCTTGATGCAAGTACCATGGGAAATGGTCTTAAAAGTGCCTTCAGAAAGTGCGAAATGCTCTTAGGAGTGCCTCAGTTAGGTTAGGTTATGGTCTGGCTTGGATTACATGTAAGTTCAACTAAAACAGAATCTACCATACACATGTTCTTATTTGGAGAATAACTTAGGATCCTCATAACAAAATTCAATTTTAATTGAGTTGAACTGGGAATATTTTCGATACAGTAGACACCTGGGCAAATTAAAACAAATATAGCTAAATGGAAAGCATATCGAATCACTTGTTACTTTGCTCTATCCCCATATTGCCAAATGCCATGTACACAAGATCTCTACTCATTGTGCCTTCAGGTATCATGTTTAAGGCAGGGTCTGTATGGTTTCTGTATATCAGCAAATGTACTGCTTTCAACTCGATATAATGTTCATCCCTAACCCAGACCAATGCAAAACAAGGGTAAGGCATAGATCTTTAAAGTCTGATTTCATGTCAGTGTTACAGTAATCTATAAGATATAGTATTGAGGGAGCAACTTTTTCACGTGCATTCATCAGTCTCAACCAGCTGAGAGTACAACATAGGCAGCTATTTTTTCACATGTGACTGATGGTAAAACTCTACAATTGACTTTCTATGTCCACAATGGGCCCTAGCTTAATACACCCTAAGGGTATTTCAAATTCTTACTATGACTTATTACAATATGCACACATTCTGCTCTTGAGAAACTCATTATAAGTTTCACAATGGATCCAAAATATGCATCCGCATTCTTTCAACTATTATAAATTTATAGTATATTACAATTATGTCAAGACATGGATCACAGACCAGCTCTGAAGTAATATTTAAGTCATTGGTTCAAGGGATGGTTCTACCTCTCAGCCAAGAAAATATACAAGGCCTGTAAGGGGTGTATGCATGCACAAACCTAATATATGCATTGAACAGAAACCGCAAATGCCATAGAACTTTGAGTAAACGGAAAACCAAATTTTCCATCTTCCTCAGACCTGTACTATTCTGCTTTTCTGTATCACAATGTCCTATTCTGTGCAGGACGGTTTTGGCTGAAGACAAACCTGTCTGACAGTTTAGGCCTGCCATAACCAAACCTGTCGAGTATTCCCTTTTCAGGCTTTTCTAGTTGCTTCTCTGGAACTTTTAGCCTTTTAGGTGTTCACATCACCCTTGAACCTCTTTGCATCTGTTCCATACCTCTGTCTTCCTCTATCTCTCTTTCTCCATTGAATTGTCTTCTAAAGGTACTGAGAGTGTCTTCAAGTTGCACACTTAATCAGCTTGAACAGTGAATTGAGATTAGTGGCTTTTTTAGATGAACTTAGCAAACTTTTACATTCCAATTTGGATTTCATTTCTTCTCCCACGTTTTCTACATTCTTGGACCATTATCTTCTTTCTAAATTTAGTGATTTGTCTATTGCGTCAACCAAACTTCTTCAATATTTTTTCTTTCTACTATTGCAGTATCCCCATTTTTTAGCAGTTGTATTCATTTATCCTTTAATTATATCACCATAGACATTTTCCTCCATATTTGACAGATTCATTGTACATCTTCAGATTTTTCTAAGACATTTATTTATCCTTTAATTATCTGAAAACCTCAGCATTCTATCCTCTTTTCTTTACCAAACAGGTTCTTTTACATCTGTGTAGAATCTTGTTATTGCTTTACATATTTACATCTCCTATAAATTTTAAGTTATTAGTATATCGGTCCAGGTACAGGTACAGGGGATGCAAAGTTTTCAGGAACTCTGATACAAAATACTGTTTAAATAAAAATAATAATGTAATATCCAATTTACTGAAATAAAGTCCAAAATAACCTTCAGAAAGGTGAAGAGGCACATGATATCCATAGCTTTATAAATTGTTATTTATATGTTAAAAATACATGATACTATCATAGACAAGAATTCATCAAATAAATTATTTTATTGTGTTGTATGACAAATTGCCCCGAATTTGACTTCAAACTTGCAGGCTGCAATACTCTCCTTGTTACTTTAAAAGGTTGCAATGAGTGGGCATTTGTGAGGTAATGGCAGCTTTAATAAGAGCTGTCAGGTTGTTACAGAAGTAGTGAAGTAGGCTGTAGGATTGAATTTTTTTCCTTTTTCTTATAGTTATTTGGTTACTGGTTAGTTAGATGTTTATATGAGGTAGGTTAGATTACGCTGGGGGGTGAGGAGGTTAAGGTTAGGGGTGGCTTAGTGTAGGGCAGGCTAGGATTTTTTTTCCTTTGTATATTATTTGAATTTTAACTCTGGATCCATGGGTCTCTCAGAAATGTCAGTGAAGTTTCTCATGTTTTGGAAACCGATTCCCTAAGGATCAAGGCCAAGACCAAGAATCATAATGTTTTGGTATGGAAATGGAGGGTGTACCTGGAGCTATGTGCAGCATGAATGTGGTTATCAATTTCGGTTCATAGCATTGATAGACTTCATAAGTATTAGTATTGGCTTTAGCTTCTATATTCTAGACAAAGTCTTTTTTGCCTTA
>VDFB02264375.1:0-26379 GCA_007258455.2 Sequoia sempervirens | reverse complement strand
CTTCCCATATTCCATAAAATTTTGTAGTTGCCTCTTTTTTCTTTCTTATTGAGCCTTCCACCGCTTGTGCCCATGTTTGACCTCCTTTGAATGGTTTCTCACACTACTCTCTTTTACCTTCATGCCTTGTATGCTTGCTTGTTGTGATACTTGCATTCCTTCCCATGCAACTTTTGATTTGTTAGTTCTATGCATGTTTAGGTCAATCCTTTTGTATGTTGCTAGAACTATCTCATCATTTTCCATTCATGGTTCTCACCCTTTAAGGTCTCTTGAAACATTGTTAATTGTTCCTTGAACATTCTATTAAATTCTTCTAATTTATGGCTTGTTTCTATGATTCTATAGAGCTTGCATTTATTTTATTGCTTCCTAACTTCCATCTATTCCAATTTGTGCTTGATGTTCAATAACTCTTGCACATATATCCTCCTCTTCCTCTTGGTCCCCTTGCCCTTGTTTTTATTTCTTTAGAATGAGATCTTATTTGTTTGAATTTTTACCCTTTGTATTTATTCAACAATTTTCTTCTATTGTGTATGCTTTCTTTTTGTCTAAGATAGCTCATGCACCTTATTATCCTATAATATTGTATTACATTCACTAACATCCATTTCCCTCTTTTGTCTCTTAATATTATTTTTATTTAGGTCAAACCATATTTTCCTAGATTCTAAGTGTTTTGTGAGGATACATTATTGTTTACATGGCAATAATTGGTTGTCTTTTTGGGTTTTTGTTTTTATTGTCAATTTTATTTTTAGTTGCTTGTTTTAAGGTGGGTTGTCTCCCATGTAAAAAGAATAATAAAACATGAATAAAATTCATAAAAGATGTTGACAGAAGATCATACTTACGTAGAAGTATACATAGAAATTGCTACTTGCTTGGAGTCTTATGAGAGAGAAGGAAAAATAAAAGATTCCAAATCTCAAAAATACTTATCATATTTATTATTTAATTTTGAAAAATATCAATTATTTCAAAAATGTGACCCTTTTATTTGCTTTTGTCTTCCCGTAATACTACCATTAAAAATATTGTTTACTTCTAATTTATAATACATATTTATTGTTAAGCCAAGAGGCTTCCTATGAGCTAAAAGATTTTGTTACTAGTTGTATGCACGTAAAAATGGTCAACATTATAATAAGTCTGGTAATTAATTAATCTCCTAAAGTCATCTACATATAAATAAATTTAATTATTTATTTATATTGTTCATTTTTATAATTCTTCTATCTTAATTAAATAAATAACTTTATTTAATTAAGTATCATCTCCTATATTCCTCTTAATTAAATTAAATAATTACGATTATTTATTTTAATTATCATATTATTCTAAGTTTGAATATTTATATTCAAAATGGAATATTCCTTCTCTTCATCTCATAGTTAAATTAAATATTTTAAATATTTAATTTAAGGCTTTCTAAATCTATCTCTCTCATATAATTAAATATTACTTATTTAATTATGCAAATTTCTAATCTCATCTTCACATATAATTAAGTAAGTTTATTTATTTCATTATGAATTTCATTCTAACTCATCCTTCAAAACATAAACTTTCCTTTAGTTCTAAATGGAAAAAAATGAAAAAGAGGAAACCTTCTACTTCTCTCACTCAACTTTCGAAAATTCTATACCGTTCATCTTACCAGACTGAATCTCAACCGTTGATCATTGCCAACTAAGCTTTTGCCTTCGAAAATCTATAAATCTAACCTTTTACAAGCCATTTGGATTGAATCTTTAGACATCCGCATTCTGCCAAAATCATTCCTCAATCTTTCAATCCATCTCTATCATTCTTCATCATTGCGTTGTTATGCTGCAGAATTGAGCAATCAACATTCCTTCAATAATCAATCTTCAGAAATCTTGCATTCTTAGTGTATTATGCATTTACTTTTAAATCTCGTTCTTTAGTTGTCATTTTGTTGAGCTTGGTCTGTTGATCTGAGAGCTATCTGGAAAACAACAAAACGCTGAAGTTAGAGGAGGATAAAACGATTTCGAGAGGCTGCTGTTACGGTTTGCACATTTTATTTTCAGCTTTTCGATTTAATGTTTTATTAACATGTGTTTGAATTTAATTTAAATTTGATACAATATTTCACACACACATAAAATGGCACCCATCGTGGGGCTCGAACCCATGAATTTAACATTTTCTGTGAGTTTCTGTTGACAGTTTTCGCGTTCTGGAATCAATTTTTTAGAAAAATCTGATGTTTCGGCGCATTCAAAAATTTCTGACGCGCATACGGAAACATTAATTTTTTTATTTTGCAGAATTTCGACGCGCATATAGTCACTGTTTCGGCGCATCCAGGGATTGTTTCGGCGCATCCAGGGACTGTTCTGGCGCATATACGGTAAAGAATAGCGCATATACCCTTTCATTAAAAATCTGTAAAAAAAATAAAAAATTGACGCGCATCTAGCATCTATTCTGGCTCATATAGCATCTGTTCTGGCGCATCTAGTATCTGTTCTGGCGCATATATCATTCCTGTAAAAAAAAAAAATTTGACGCGCATCTAGCATCTGTTCTGGCGCATCTGGGCTTATTTAGCATTCTAAATTTTTTTGACGCACATCTGGTGTCTGTTCTGGCGCATCTGGGGCTTATTTAGCATTCTGGATTGTGTTTTAGCGCATACAGGCAGCATTTTCATAGGAAATCTTTAAATGGTCGTCTCTTGGTCATTTTTTGGTCTTTTTCAAAGCTTTTTTTTTTAAAATGGGGTATAATTTCATAATCTATCTAATGGTATAAGTTTTTATCAGATTTGAAAGATTTAAAGCTTTCAAATTCTCACATTTTTGAAAAAAATTATTTGTTTTGGGATTTAATCACACTTTTACTTGCATGCATGTGTTTCTTCTTGTTGTGGTGACTTGTTGGTGAATCATACGGAGCTGGAAAAGCATTGGAATCAGTCACAACATTAATTTTGGAAAGCGAAAATAACCAGGTGCACCCATTCCATCCTTAATCTCTTAATCTTGTTTGTCAAACATTTCAATTTGGGGCATAAAATCAATCATTGTTTGCAAACACATTTGAATTTGGGCTCTTAAAAATGAATATTGTCTTCAATCACATATTGAAAATTGGGTCTAAAATTCACCACTGTCTTCCATCACATCTTGATTTGGGATTTAAAAAGAACAAGTGTTTGAACTTTTTACACACATTTCATTTCTAATATAAGGGAAATTAATCATTGTGAGTGTGAATCAAGTGCGTGTGTGATCATAAACACCTCACTTGATTTGCTTTTGTCAAACCCTTCATAGGAGGCCTGCTAGGGGATTTCATCACCCCTAGGGACGACCTCAATCGAAGTGTGAATCAAAAGACACGCTTGTTTGGAAGTTAAAATCTTATCACTCTTGGCTAAGCCCCAAAGAACTTTATACCTTTGGGAAGTGAAGGTGAAGGGTGGGTTACCCCTTTCTCCCGGCTGTGTGATAGGATTTTGCTTTCAAATCATCCTTAGTCAACCTTGTTCAAACTAGTTTGAAACCTAATTGGCCATACCCACTTGACTAGTTCTAGGACTTGTTGATGTGTCTTCTTCAAATGTGTGCTTAATAATCACATTCATAATTTCAAATTCAAAATTGCTTATGTGTCTTGCGTGTGTGATTCATGTGTGTGCATGTGTGATCATTTATTTAAATATTTCCAAATCAAGCTAAACACCAAACACGTAAAGACAAGTCACTTTACATGTTCTTCCAACACATTCACATCCTATCCATTTCATCCTAATCATTCAAGTCATCCAATCAAATCATTCCACATAATCACCATCACCACTTGTCAAAATGGTCATAATCATAAACAAGCCCAATCCTAAACCTAAGCATGAAGTCATAATTCAAGGAGTCTCTTTCTCTAGTTCAAATCATGAAACAAATCCAAAACCTAAAATTAGACTTCGAGGGGCTTCTCCTTCCACCTCATACCAATCTTATCCATCCACTTCTTCGTATGTCAATGCCACATCAACCTATCAAGCCACATCACAACAAACACATGTGAATCTAATTTCTACCTTGCAACAAGGCCAAACTTCCTCAAGTCTTAATGCCACCTTCGACAAGGGGAATACCAATCTAGCACATGCACCCTATAACTTTATCATACCATCATCCAATCAAAACCAAAACCCTAAGCCAACACCTTCCACCCATACACCTACAAAGGATGTGACCCAAGGGCTACAAGCAAGGAATCAATTGTCACCATGTCATTCAACACATATACTTGAACATACAAAAGAGTCATCAAACATCATGCCAAGTCCTTCAAGCCAAACATGTCATCCACAACCACTTGATCCAATTCAAGAGTCATCCCCTTCCACCTCCATTCCAATAAGTCATGAGGTATGTCAAGAGCACAATCCTAAACATGCAGAAACATTACCCCCTCATCCACATAAATATCAACACCCTCCTAATGATTCCATTCATAACATACCTAATATTGTTCATGATCAATCTTTCATCTTTGATCAAGACCCTTTTTATGATCAAGAAGACCATGATGATCCTCTTAGCCAACTTTATGCACTCCATGGTCAAGAGCTTTCCACCTCACCCATCCATGATGCACAAACATCCACTTCCCTTGATGAGACATATGCCTCCCAAGCACACATAGAAGATCAAACAAATACATTGGATCTAAGTGAACACAATTCTAATCAAGATCCTAATGATCCACCATCACCCATTATCGACCCCATTGCAAGTCCTCCATCATATCCTATTGATTTTTCCACCCTCATTCATGAATGTTCCTCCTTCGAACAACAACCATTATCTTCTCCATCCAATAAAGAACTCATGTCTAGCGTTCCACCTACACCTAGTCCCATTGTCCATTGCACACTCCAAAACATGACACACCAAGGTAAAGGTCTAGACCTTCATGAACAAGATATTTTGGAGCCTATACATGTCAAAGTCCCTCCACACTCTTATGACCTTGGACCTACACCCCAAGGACAACAACCTAAAGATGTTGGTATTTCCTCCATGCCTCCTAAGTCCACTTTCCATCATAAATCCTATCATATCCCTAAGACATATGTTGCAATTCCACCTCCATCATCCTACAAATGTCAAAAGCATGTGACCATACACCTTCCACCATCCACTCTACCACCATTGCTTCCAACTCCTAATATCCCTCCATCTAATCTACCTCCACTTCTCCCAACACCTAATATCCCCATTATCCAATCCCCTTATCCCTCCATCCATAAATCCTCTAAACATCTTAATCATGACCAACAAATGCACACATTGTATAAACATAAAGCTTCCACCCATTCCACCATACCCATGGGATTCAAAAGCAAGAATTTCAATGCCTCTACTTATAAAGTAAAAAATCCTAAGGGTTCTCATGCCTTAGGACATCAATACAAAAAGTCAAAGAAAAATCCATATAAAAAGCTATATAAGCCCATACCTCCAAAAGAAAAGTCTAAAAACAAAATGGTTTGGGTACCTAAGCAAAAAGAAATCAAGTCAAACGAGGCATTCACATCACAAAAATCCCAACCATCCACTTCCATCCCACATTATCATTCCATTCAAAAGTCTCAAATTCCTAAAACCCACAAGCAAAATAAAAATCATAAAAATACTAAGTCTATGTGGGTACCAAAAGCATTTCATCATCCACCTCCTAAGAAAACATCTCCATTGCTTCCTACACCGCATCCACATCAAAAGCTTCAACGTTTATCACAGTGTGTGCAACCATTGGTCATGGTTCCCTTCCATTTCACAACAATTCCACATACCTCCATCTCCCCATCTTTCAACTACTATCATACATATCTTCCCGATCACCTTACTATGGTCCCTGCTTTTGCATAAACCTTTCATCCATCCTTTTGCACAAGTCCTATTCAATCCACATCATCATCCACTATCCCAATTCATTCTTGCATAAGCCTTTCATAATCCATCATCTACCTACTCCATTTCTCTTTCATACAATTCCTTACCAACATCTATGAGCATTTGACATGGTCCATGCAATGACATCCATCCCTAGCAGGACTATCAACTTTCATACAACTAGACACTTGAGTCCCTCCTATCCAAAAAGTCAAAAAGTCAAAAAAATGAAAAATGAAAAATTCAAAAAAAAAAAAGAAAAAGAAAAGAAAAGAAAAAAAGTAAAGAGAAATCCCTTCGTCCAACGGTGAAAACCTGGTAAACAGGCGTCCTGGATAAGTACCATGATGAAAACCTAGCAAATAGGCGTCATGTGTAGGTTGATCTTCTATGTTGCTTACACTTGGGGGCACAATGTCTTATCTATCCAACCTATCCTTTTCATGTCATATCATTTCCATCCTACCTACCATTTTTAGCCATCATCCATACCTATCATATTGAGTCCATTCATCCACCCTTCTTCTTTTGATCTTGATGAAGATATAGGGGCAAAATGTCGCAACACGCTTTGGGTATCTCTTGACATACCTCATCCTTCCAAACAAGCCTATCATTATCCTATTGTCATAAGCTTTGTCATGAAAAATCCTAAATCTTGTACCTAGAATGGGGCATGTTATTCCTATGTAACATAGTCTTTGGAAATCACATCCTTTCTCTCCTATGATGCATACATCCATTCCATTCACTATGACCTATCCTTTCCATCCATCCATATAATCATGAGTCCTTTTCCCATCAGCCACCCTTTCATCCATCAATCCCATCTATCTCCTTGCATCTAGACTTGGTTTTCCCCTTGTCATTGGTCTCTAGCACAAAGGCTACTCAAATTTTCATCCTTTGACACGTCAAAACATTTCAAAAATCCAAAAACAATAAAACATTTCAAAAATCCAAAAAAATCAAAACATTTCAAAAGTCCAAAAAAATCAAAACATTTCAAAAATCCAAAAAAATCAAATATCCAACAAAAATCCAAGCAATAAAATCAATCCATCATCTCAATTCAAATCAATCCAATCATTCAACCATTCAACCAAATCAATCATCTTCATCAAAACCATTTCATCCAATCAACTCAATTAAATCAATCCAAGCAATAATCCAAATGCAGGTCAATCCTTAATCCATACCAATCAAGTTGATCAATCTTGTCAAATTATCCAATCACATCCTTTGGTCTTGATCCTTATCTTGTCGTAAACCAAATCAATCAATCAATCAATTATCATCATCCTTGTGTTGCTCTAGGGACATGCCGCTCCCCACAATGACAACACTATCATCATCATCATCGATCAATCAATCAATCAATGGTTTACAACTTGACAGGGACAACACCTTGTTTGTTTTTGTATCATTTGTGCATGCTTGCTTGCTTGCTTGTGTGTGTTATCATTTTATCTTGCATTTGTATCAAATTCGTATCATTCCAACTAATATTCATATCTTGTGTATGTTGGAGTAACTTTTTGCACTATCCTTTGCATCTAAGGTCATATCATACCCTTTGTGCATTAGGACCTTAATGCTCTAAGTCTATTTCCTCATACGTCTAGACAAGGTTGTATTAGGCTGGGGCACGATACACATCATCACCTTGGTCCTTATATCTTGGTGCATAACATCTAGTGCTATATCAAACATCATGGTTTCTCACCTTCATTGCAGCATAACGTATCATTCCTCTCCTTCATCGACTTCTTATCTTGCATCATTCATCTTGTCTATCCTTATCATTTCATTTCGAGAGCCTACCCGTGTTTGTCCAACCCGCCTATCCTCTCGAGGGGGCATCATCATTCCATCATCATCCTATCTTTATATCATTATCCATTCTCCTCTATCCATACCTTAACTTCTTTGAAATGATGTTACTCGACACAAATCTCATCATCTCGAACACTAGTAAATCTTCACTAAGAGGCAACACTTAGAATTACATAGAGTGGAGGAATAAGTGATTGGATTGTTAGGTAGTTAATGCTACATAATATCTCGAGCAACAATTACATAACTGATGAGTGGAGGAATAAGTGATTGGATTGTTAGGTAGTTAATGCTACTTGGAATTTCAACAAATATCAAACCAGCCACCCTTGATCACCTCCCCAACTTCCCTATAAATGTGGTTTAATGTGCACAATAATTGTTGGTGAGAAAAGCAATTATATCAAATCATTACTTGCAAATCATACTGTTAGGTAGTTTCTTATTTCCTTAACTTCTTTCTTTCATTAGTTGAGTTATAGTGTTGTAGTATTTGCTTAAAAAAATGCATTTCTTTGCTTAATTATATTTTGCTTAAATCTCACATCAAATCAAACAAAATTGTATTATGTCCATGAGGTAAACTGCATGATTTCTCAACATTTTTTTTTATATTTTAAAATTAATTCTATGCGCCCCACATTGATAAGTTATAATATGAATAGTTAATGCTATTTATTAATTTATTATATTTTCTAATTTTTTTAGAGAAACATATATAGTTTTTCTTTTTTGAAAACATTTTAAATTATTACTTTTTCAAATTTTCAAAAGGAGATATTAAAAATTAATCTTAAAAAATCTAAACACAAATAGACTTATTATATATAAATTATTTTAAATATATATATACTCGTTTTAATATTCTCATGTATCTTCAATAATTGGTACTTCAGTATTCCTAAAAGCCCCAATAACTATGTAAAACAACCTAATCACTATAAACTCAAAACATTAAAAAACAACCATAAATATTATTAATTTTCACCATTACAATTTAATTTCTGTGGTTTATTTTCCTTCTCTTGTCTCTTTTGCCTTCGAATCGCAACGTGTATTATGAAAAAAGTGTCCTCGAAAGGACAGTCTCCGACGCAAACCCCAACCTACCCACCGTGCCAGTGTATACCATTTATTCATTTTACTTTCTTTCTTGAATAAACCAGTCCCAGAAAATATGGTTCCCTGCAAAACCCTCCAAGGATTATAGTTATTATCAAAACAATATTATCAAAAATATCGTGGTTAGTAGGTTACCTGTGATCATATTTAGGGACAATAAATGCAGCCATTGCTTAGGGCAAATTGATCTTGGCATGATGTTTGCATTGGTTTTGGTCTGACGTGCAGATACAATTTCGTGAAACAATGGTGGTTTCTTCTGCCACAATTATTAATCGCAATTGTCACCCAAGAAACCCTTGTTTAATCCATACCAAGGTGCTTACACGCACGGCCAATTTATTTACAAATAATAAATACAGACAGTTGAAGAAGTTGCAGGTGGTGCCGAGCTCGATTCCCTTTGCAAGCCTAAGCGTGTCAAAGGATACTCAGCAATCCTTACCCGAGTCAGATGGTTTTGTTTCCACAGTGGGTACGCCTCAATTAGCTCCCACATCGCTCAAGACATGGAATATGACGGATCGGCATCTGATGTTACTCAACGGCATCGCCTGTGTTGTAAGCATTATTCAAACTTATCATTTTAAGGTTGATGATTCTTTTACGTATGGACGTTTTTTTTTCTAATTCCCTACAAGTATGCATTGATCATGTTTTTGTTGGTTGGTAAAATCTTGGATAAGGTTAGGAGCCGTCTTTAAAAAGATGGGTCAAGGCACTAATAATTTTTAATGCAAAAATTTGCCACATGTCAGCTGAAGTTATAGGTTGCCTTGATGCAAGTACCATGGGAAATGGTCTTAAAAGTGCCTTCAGAAAGTGCGAAATGCTCTTAGGAGTGCCTCAGTTAGGTTAGGTTATGGTCTGGCTTGGATTACATGTAAGTTCAACTAAAACAGAATCTACCATACACATGTTCTTATTTGGAGAATAACTTAGGATCCTCATAACAAAATTCAATTTTAATTGAGTTGAACTGGGAATATTTTCGATACAGTAGACACCTGGGCAAATTAAAACAAATATAGCTAAATGGAAAGCATATCGAATCACTTGTTACTTTGCTCTATCCCCATATTGCCAAATGCCATGTACACAAGATCTCTACTCATTGTGCCTTCAGGTATCATGTTTAAGGCAGGGTCTGTATGGTTTCTGTATATCAGCAAATGTACTGCTTTCAACTCGATATAATGTTCATCCCTAACCCAGACCAATGCAAAACAAGGGTAAGGCATAGATCTTTAAAGTCTGATTTCATGTCAGTGTTACAGTAATCTATAAGATATAGTATTGAGGGAGCAACTTTTTCACGTGCATTCATCAGTCTCAACCAGCTGAGAGTACAACATAGGCAGCTATTTTTTCACATGTGACTGATGGTAAAACTCTACAATTGACTTTCTATGTCCACAATGGGCCCTAGCTTAATACACCCTAAGGGTATTTCAAATTCTTACTATGACTTATTACAATATGCACACATTCTGCTCTTGAGAAACTCATTATAAGTTTCACAATGGATCCAAAATATGCATCCGCATTCTTTCAACTATTATAAATTTATAGTATATTACAATTATGTCAAGACATGGATCACAGACCAGCTCTGAAGTAATATTTAAGTCATTGGTTCAAGGGATGGTTCTACCTCTCAGCCAAGAAAATATACAAGGCCTGTAAGGGGTGTATGCATGCACAAACCTAATATATGCATTGAACAGAAACCGCAAATGCCATAGAACTTTGAGTAAACGGAAAACCAAATTTTCCATCTTCCTCAGACCTGTACTATTCTGCTTTTCTGTATCACAATGTCCTATTCTGTGCAGGACGGTTTTGGCTGAAGACAAACCTGTCTGACAGTTTAGGCCTGCCATAACCAAACCTGTCGAGTATTCCCTTTTCAGGCTTTTCTAGTTGCTTCTCTGGAACTTTTAGCCTTTTAGGTGTTCACATCACCCTTGAACCTCTTTGCATCTGTTCCATACCTCTGTCTTCCTCTATCTCTCTTTCTCCATTGAATTGTCTTCTAAAGGTACTGAGAGTGTCTTCAAGTTGCACACTTAATCAGCTTGAACAGTGAATTGAGATTAGTGGCTTTTTTAGATGAACTTAGCAAACTTTTACATTCCAATTTGGATTTCATTTCTTCTCCCACGTTTTCTACATTCTTGGACCATTATCTTCTTTCTAAATTTAGTGATTTGTCTATTGCGTCAACCAAACTTCTTCAATATTTTTTCTTTCTACTATTGCAGTATCCCCATTTTTTAGCAGTTGTATTCATTTATCCTTTAATTATATCACCATAGACATTTTCCTCCATATTTGACAGATTCATTGTACATCTTCAGATTTTTCTAAGACATTTATTTATCCTTTAATTATCTGAAAACCTCAGCATTCTATCCTCTTTTCTTTACCAAACAGGTTCTTTTACATCTGTGTAGAATCTTGTTATTGCTTTACATATTTACATCTCCTATAAATTTTAAGTTATTAGTATATCGGTCCAGGTACAGGTACAGGGGATGCAAAGTTTTCAGGAACTCTGATACAAAATACTGTTTAAATAAAAATAATAATGTAATATCCAATTTACTGAAATAAAGTCCAAAATAACCTTCAGAAAGGTGAAGAGGCACATGATATCCATAGCTTTATAAATTGTTATTTATATGTTAAAAATACATGATACTATCATAGACAAGAATTCATCAAATAAATTATTTTATTGTGTTGTATGACAAATTGCCCCGAATTTGACTTCAAACTTGCAGGCTGCAATACTCTCCTTGTTACTTTAAAAGGTTGCAATGAGTGGGCATTTGTGAGGTAATGGCAGCTTTAATAAGAGCTGTCAGGTTGTTACAGAAGTAGTGAAGTAGGCTGTAGGATTGAATTTTTTTCCTTTTTCTTATAGTTATTTGGTTACTGGTTAGTTAGATGTTTATATGAGGTAGGTTAGATTACGCTGGGGGGTGAGGAGGTTAAGGTTAGGGGTGGCTTAGTGTAGGGCAGGCTAGGATTTTTTTTCCTTTGTATATTATTTGAATTTTAACTCTGGATCCATGGGTCTCTCAGAAATGTCAGTGAAGTTTCTCATGTTTTGGAAACCGATTCCCTAAGGATCAAGGCCAAGACCAAGAATCATAATGTTTTGGTATGGAAATGGAGGGTGTACCTGGAGCTATGTGCAGCATGAATGTGGTTATCAATTTCGGTTCATAGCATTGATAGACTTCATAAGTATTAGTATTGGCTTTAGCTTCTATATTCTAGACAAAGTCTTTTTTGCCTTAGACCGTACTTTGAGTATAGTTAGGCACTCCTCTCTAACATAGAATGTTAGCATTGCTCAAATGTTAAGCAGATATCTTGGAAGGAATCTGAGACTTTTGTATCTCATACCCACTTGTTATCAACTTGGCCCAAAATTTATGATGGGAAATAAGAACAAGAAAAAAATGAGAGGAAAAACAAACCCTTCATATCATAAAAGTATTGGATGTTAATTTTTTAATTGTTCCATGAAAGTGTCCTATTTGAAGCTTTCTTTTAAATGAAGAGGTGGCTTGCCAAGCGTTGTATTCCATAGCATCTATGAAAGTTCATCTATTCCTTATTTTCACTCTTACTGATTCACTCCCCTGCAGCCCTAGATTTTGCTATGATTCATTTTGAATTCGTGTTTGGTTTGGTTTGTTGTGGGTTTGAACAGGATTCTGCATTTACAGGATGCATTTGTTCGCACACGTCTGTTGGGTATGATTCATTTTGGATTTGGGTTTGGTTTGGTTTGATGTGGATTCAGACAGGGTTCTGTATTTGCAGGACAGATTTGTCTGGGCATGTACGTGCAAATGCAGATCCTAGAATGTACCCTTAGAGGATCCATCCATTTTTCGATAGTCAGAGACTCAAAATAGTAACTACATTTTCCATTTCAGGATGTCCTTTTCCATTCATGTATTACAGATGATAAATATGTCAGCTGTCGTAGTGCTGATGACTAGCAATGGGCATTTGGCCCTGTTTTTTCTGGATCTTTGTTTGTCTCTATCTGAGCAAGCTGCAGCCTTGATAACTCTGCTAATTTTTTTGGGTGAATAAATTACAGGGATGACAGGTATGAAAATACTTGTGGTAGCATTTTGTTTCAAGCTTCATTTATCTCTTCTGTGAAATAGAATGGACTTTCAATGATCTCAAATTCTAGAAATCATTGAAGTTCATTACAAATACAAGTTCTATACCTCACCAACCAAGCAACAATCTTTATAACCTGCATACCTTTGTTTCTTCCTAAGAAATACTATTGCATTCTAATACTTCTCAGAACTTTAGTTCTTGGCTTTTAATGTCCAATCTATATGAACTTTTACATTCTTCGATTCTGAGCTTTGTCTCTACCTGTGCTGA
This sequence comes from Sequoia sempervirens, assembly GCA_007258455.2. Lineage (NCBI taxonomy): Eukaryota > Viridiplantae > Streptophyta > Pinopsida > Cupressales > Cupressaceae > Sequoia > Sequoia sempervirens. The sequence continues at coordinate 13,054 of VDFB02264375.1, read as the reverse complement.
TAGTTGGGATATATTTTTATGGTGGTTTTGTTTATTATATGCATGCTATGTGGTTATCTGAACTTAATTCATGTTTTTAGGCTTATGATTTTTATTTGTTTTTTGGATTGATACACCCAACACCCAGAAAATTTGCCATATCACAATACCTGAACCGGAATGGTAACTTAAACTGGTTACTTAAATCTTTTCAAATAATACATTTTTACAATCCCATATGTGTGAAAGGGTTAACTTTCTAATCTGATGCTCGTTTTCTGTTTTATATTTTCTTTCTCCACATGAATTTAATTGTCAGATTACATTTACGTTTTAATTGCTAATAATGTATTGAGTTAGAACACTTGTAAAATTTATTTAGTCAAATATTCTCAAATACTGATAGTTTGTGTTTTTCATTTCAGGTAGCAGTGTCTGCGTCCTGCTTGTTTTTTGCTGCCATACCAACTTTGATGGTATGCCAATGCATCCCCTTCTATAACCAGAAATGGGCAAGGCTTAGAATTTTATGCTACAGATCTGTAGAACTATAAGTTGTAAAGAAAGATCAACTCCTGTGTTCTTTGTAGTCTCTCTTTCTGTAGGATTATCATGTAAAGATTTTCTCTGAGCACTAAAACATTTAATTAAATTGCATAAAAGCTAAAATATAATGAGTCACTTTGCAGTTTTCACATAGTCTGATTGCTAGTATTTCATTTTGACTGTAAAAAGGCTCTCAAGAGGGCCGCTGAATCCATGGAAAAGCTACTAGACGTTACGAGGGAAGAGTTGCCTGGAACAATGGCTGCTGTAAGATTATCGGGGATGGAAATCAGCGACTTGACAATGGAGCTTAGTGATTTGGGGTTTCTCCTGTAGCCTTATGTGATGTCTTGTGTTTTATCTTTTAAAATGATAGCTAGTGTATATAATTTGACATGAAGTTTTCCTCTTCTAAGCAAAAGGTACCCTAACTAACATTTTTTATTTTAAAGCAAAAAATACCTTAGTTAACAGATTTTCGTTACTGCACAGCCAAGAGATAACGGAAGGTGTGAGGAACTCAACCTGGGCAGTCAGAGCAGCCGAGGATGGTCTTCGGCGCATGACTAGTATGGCATCTGTAGGTTGGTATCCGTTTCTTAAATCCATGGACTATCTGTTTTAAAAGTGAATTCACATTGTTAACCATAGTTACGAGGGATTGGAGATGCTGAAAACAAAATATCTTCAAGTTTTCAATGTCAATAACAGGGAAGAATAGATCAGAGCAAATGGATTAAGTAAAACTGATTTAGATTTATTTCAAGTAAAATGGCTAAAGAGCATTGTGATAGCTGTGGTTTAAATAAATGTACTTCTAATGTGCACCAGTATCGTTTAGTACATAGCTTTAGTTCAACATGGTATTGAAGTGTGTTTGGCATGGAGCTTGAGATTGCTTTGGTATTGGAATGTATAATACTAAATAATGATGTTCTACTACGTTAATATGTATAATTTGAAAGCCACCAAGCTAGCAAATACTTCTCAAACCTGATTGTTTATGCAAGTTCAAAAAATGGAGAGGTGAAAGAAAGATAGTAGTTAAGAGATCAAATGCAACTCACAGGTGGATGACCCAAGTTGCTTACGGCTATGATAAAACTGATATGTCATGTTTATATCCTGTATTTTCTTAAGATGAAATGTTAAGGCTTGTATACATTCTTTAGGTTTTCTGTTCTGAGGGTTAGAGCGAGAGCTCTATCATATTTCCTTTCTCAGTTTCTTTTGTTTGTTTGATGGAGTGCTTTTTGTTGCATTCCATGCTGGTTTAGTAGATATGCATATAAAATACAAGAACCAGAGTATTTGGTAACTCCATATATATCATTTATTTTGGCTAGAATGAATCTTTCATGTACATTTTGCATCCACAATAAGAGTGAAACTAATTTCTGAGTGTCATGAATTCTTGGAGCCTGATGCAATTTTGATTTACTTAACGTAAAGCTTGTCATTATTTTATGCTTTCTATTTCCAAGGTAATGGAGGATTAGCCAATTGTGTTAGTCTGTATTTAAGTCCACGGCTTACCAGAGAAATATTGCCAACTATTTTTCTGTTTACTGGATTAGCTGTCTTGCAGGAGCGAGCAAAAGTCCAAGACAACATCATGAAACCGGCAATGGCAAGAACAGCTAGAGGTTTACATGATGGAATTGTTCAGGGGCGTAGTATATTGAAAAGTTTGGGTGCTTTGAGGCAGTTACATGGTTGGCTTAATAGACATTGGATAAAAAGAAATAATTTGTCATCCAAGGAAAAAGAGAGAATCGCTGGAGAGTAGGTTAGCCACCGTTAAAACACAATCTTCATTCTTCATGGTGAAGTTTTGTTGGTTGTATTACTGTGGAAATGTTTGCAATTGCTGTTATTCAATTAATGTGGATATCATGTCATACTTCCATAATCGTTGTTATTTAACAAATGTGTTATAATTGCAGGAGAATTTCGAGTGTTTATGAACTCTTCTAGGTGCATGAAAATGTGCAACTTGATTGGAATTTTAGAACGATTAACTAGCACTAATGTCGATCGAAAGAAACGTCTAATGAAGGAGTGTTGCTGTAAGCTGTTAATTTGATTGAATGTGTTAAATATATCTCAATTCTGTTTATCCTCTAAAACTGTTGGATTATTTTAATAAACATGCGCATGCATCATTCTATAAACATTTTTGTTAAATTGAATGAGAAGGAAACTAATTAGCAGCAAATGCTTCCACCCTAAAATGCCACAGGAAGCTGCAGGAAATGTTAACAAAGATGTTTCAAGGGCTTTTCCTTGGAATTAATGATTTGGATGGTTGTTTTATTAGCGCCCTTCAGCATTTCTAATAGAAAAATATAGCCATCCATGCCGATTTAAATATTAATCTTCATCTGGATATGACAAACATATACCAATAAGTTCTGCTTTTCCAATCCTAGTTTAACAGTGGTATCGAAGCGTAGGGATATTTGGAAGCAGGTCTTTTAAACCATTTGATGTGTCGGGGTGACTTTAATGCAGTTTACAAGGAGAAGATCCATTTGCCTTCTTGGAGAAAGTCTGCTGCGAAATTGAAGGTTTCGCTTTTAGGTCAGCGGAATTTATCAAAATTTTGCATGGATGAGAAGACACATAAACGTGTGGCTCTATCACATTTTCCAAAACCTCTTATGCTGAAATCAGACGCTGTGATTGACAAAGTGATAAACAGGCTTTGCTCTGCTACACGGGCTACTGCAATAACTACCTATATAGTTAAAATCTGGAATTTCTGCAAAATATCAATTAGTTGGCCTAACAAACATTGGAGGTAAGCGGATATATATACGTGGTTTCCATTATTTTTCTATTAAATCTTTTCCATATATATATAATATTTTATTTTAGTAAATATTTTTCTTGCTTATATACATCTAAATTAAATTAAGAATAATTAAAGAAATACCTTTATATAAAAGAGTTGTGCAATAATCAATTAATACGATGCACTCTATTGTAACTATAGTAACAATGGTTGGTGAGACTTAATTGGAAAGAACACATGGATGGAATGGTATGGAGAAATTGAAAATGCTTTAATTTTCAATGATTTGTTGTGTAATATTTGTTATGGAGACAACCAATCTAGAATGAATAGTTGTTAATGGAAAGGATGTTTGAAAGTGAAAGAATTTGAAAGCTTTGGCTGTGATAAGGTCTTTAGTTAATGGAGATGTGTTAAAATACATACAAGGATCTAAATTAGCTTGCAATGCACTTCAAAAGTGATTCATATTCAAAATTGGAATTTATTCAATAGCAAAAGTTAGTCAATGACAAATTAAAAATGGTGATGCCATGAGTTAGTGTTATGAAATTTGAGTTATAAAACAAGATGTTGATGTTGGTAGTGGACAAATTGATGTCAATCTTATAGCCTTGTAAGGGTACTCCTTTCAACTCATTCAAGTTATTTGGAGAGTCTTCGAGCAAGTAATCAATTGAAACTAATAACTTTTGATCAATTAGTTGATAAGTTGTTTGAATGAGGAAAATACTTTAAGAGAAAATTCAATAGCATTGGTGAAAATATTTGTCTTGCTCAACAAAAAAGAAAGCATTTTGACAAGAACTTCTCTTCTAGAAGTGGTTGAAGTGATTGAGAAAGAGGTAAGAGGCCAATGGAGGAACAAAGGAAGAAGAAGTAAAATTGGTAGAGGATAATTTCAACTTAGTAATCAAAATAATTGACAACACTTGTATTGTAAATGGTAGCCATAAAGCCCATGAATGCAAAATAAAATGGGATAAAAGAAAATTATTTTTAACAAAGTAGTGAGAAGACCTTAGCTTGCATGTGGTAGTGATCATTATTAATTTGTTCATTTAATATGAGATTCTACATGCTATACTTGGGTATAAGATATTAGAGCCACAAAACATGTAACATTTCAATGTAACTATTTTAAAGAATTTTATGAAGATGTTTGTGGTCTTGTCTATTTGATAGATAAAACAAGCCTTAAGATTGTAAAAGGGGTCATTTAGCTTGAATTGCCAAGATTTCTAGATTTTGTACTTCATAATGTACTGTGTCTTTCTCAATTGTGAGGCAAGTTGTTGCTAGTAGTTCCAATTCGGCAACAAGGCTACTCCATTTTGTTAGAGGATGGATAGGTGGTATTAAAAAATAAGTTTGATAATAAAGTCATATTTACTTGTTGGGAAGAGGAAAGCTATCAAATCTCAAATGAAGTTCCACTATTTGAAGAAGGTAAAATTTTTGCTAGTCTTTTATGGCATGCAAGATTTGGGTGTGTTAATTATCACAAGATCAAAATCGTGCAAAATAATCTTGTAGGCTTGACCACTTTGTCCAATACAATTTTAAAATGGGAAGCTTGCATTTTGACAAAACAACATAGAGACCCTTTTCCTAGTTCATCTTGGTGGGTGCAAAGAAAGTTACAACTCTTTTGCTAGCACTGGAAAAGTAGAACATAATGTTTATATTTGTTTATACCAAGCAAAGACTTACAATCTTATTTATAGGGCAATGATGAACAATTTAGTTGCCACATACAAATTAAAAAAAGGATAACTATCAAAGTTGAATGTGCCTAAAGGGAAAACTACCAAATTTAAATCCACATGTAAGATTAATATTTGCATTCCATAGTAATATGAAATGTACTATTGTTAAACCAAACATTCATCTGAACTTCTCAAACTTATCTTGTCCAAGTGCTTTAGTGAGAATCTATATTGACTTGTTTGTAGTTGGACAATACTTGAGTTGGATGTTTTTAGCTTCTAGATGATGTCAAATCAAATGTAACTTTGTGTTAATATTTTTGATTTGATTGTGGAAGATCAATTTTTTTTTTCATTTTGATAGATTTATTGCCAACTAAGAGAGGTGTTTATAAAATGTGTTGTTTATGCAAATATTCAAGAATCCTTCTAAGCCATAACATATCTCTAATCACCAAATATTCTACTTTTACTGAGGGAGCTAGCACTATCCACTTAAATTTCCAAGAGATGACTATCGACATTAAATGCATTAAGAAATCTAAATTAGGTTTCAAATCGTTCTTGTCACTTGTATTGTCAAAATTTGAATATCTAACCAATGTGAAATTTGTAGCCTCAGAGTATTTGAGCTCAAAGTTCCAATATCCCTTTAGATATTAAAAAACTCTCTTTGTCGCTACTTAATGATTTTCTCTAGGTTGTTGCATGAACCTAGAGAGGACTCTGACAATAAAAGAAATATCTGGTCATGTTGCATAAATCAAACATTTGACAAGTTGTTTGTGTTTAGATTTCAATTATGTAGATGACTTGAAAGATGAGAAATCTACTTTAGATTTCCTAATGTATCTAGGGTCGATAGTTAAATTGTTCTTCACTTCCCTATAAATAAGATTGCAAATCTTCATTTGGAAATAACAAACATATACCATTATGTTATGCTTTTCCAATCTTGGATTGATAATGCTATTATAGCACTTTTAAACCATTCAATTTGTTAGGCAACTTTAATGTAGTTTATAAGGAGATCCATTTGCCTTCTTGAAGAAATCCTAGTATGAAATTGAAGATTTTTCTTTTGAGTCAATGGAAATCGTCAAAAAATTCATATGGATGAGAAGACACATAAACACGCGGCCCTTTAACATTTTCCAAAGTTGCTTATATTGAAATTAGACATTTGTGGTTAACAAAGTGGAAAACAAACATGTTTTTAGGATCTAATTGCTCTACTCCATTGGGAAAGGTGTATCAATCTCGTATCCTAATGTTTCATATTTAATTATTTGTATTTATTTATTATTTTTTCTTCACATAGGAAAGAGGGTGTCTTACATTGAGGTGGCACTTATGATCATTTCTCATACTTTTTAATGTATGTAAGATGTTGCAAGAGCATCTAATGTTATTATGGCATTGAAAGATATGGGGGTTATTTATGATAGATTATATGATGTTTGTAAGAGCATAATTATAGAGTTACATAGTAGACTTGACTTTTTACCAACTCTACGATGCATGTTATGATGTGTCATAAGGCATCTTTGTATGGAGATAATGCAACCAAAATGGAGTACCCAAGTTGGTGAGTCAAATATATTAGATTATTACAACATAAGAGAATCTTGTAAGATTAGCATGTTGACTTGTCTTGGGGGTTGGATGTAGGAATTCCTCACATGGCTTTTTGGGAGTTGTATTCTTCCATGGTTTATGGTTTACCATTTATGTTTTCTAGATTTGCATCTTTTATATATTGGTTCCTAGAATGGAATAGTATGATGTGATTTTGTAGGGGTTGGAAAAACTTCTCTAGACTTGTGTTGGGTCTTTTTATTTTTCTGAAAGGGTTTACCCAAGATACACTATGTCATTGTGGTATAACCTTTTGTGTGTATATATTTTCCTTTTGAAATTGCTAGGTCATATTTTACTTGTATTTTTCTCCTCATTGATTAGTGTAAGAAGTGTTTCCACTATCAACTTCTTTCCATTTGGTATTTGAGTTTGATCAACCTTGTTTCCTTAGTAGGACAACAATTATTTGGACTAATCTTGGTTTGAGTGGGAGCCATGCACAAAAAATTTCCATTTCAAGGGAAAATGACAAGTACATCATAGTATATGAAACAATTTAATGACACAAACTTTGAGCTATGAAAGCTCAAGATGGAGGATCCACTAATAGACAAAGATCTATGGTTAACAATATTTGGAAGTAAGCTTGTAGGTACAAAGGACGAAGATTGGGATGTGTTTAATTAGAAAGCTAAAAGATTTATTTTGCTTTGGTTAGTGCTTTTGAATGTTGTGAAAGAATCCACTACTAAAACCCTTTGGAAAAAGTTACAAAACTTGTGCTAGGTTAAATTCTAGGTGAATAAGCTTTTTCTACGAAGGGAGCTATATACTTTGAGAAGGGGTGATTGGGACTTTAATTGTTGAGCACTTGAATGTGAAGATTGAAGAAGATTGATGCATGATCCGATTATGTTCTTTGCTAGACTCAGGATGATTTCATGATGGCCATTGAAAATACTACTTCAAAGTTTATGCCTGATGAGGTAGTGGCTTCTCTTCTCTTAGAGGAGATGAGGCAGAAGGATTTTGAATCCACCAAGGAAGCAATGAGTGTTTGTGGACAATCAAAGGAAAAAGGAATAAAGAAGTATAAGAAAAATGACAAGAGTAGATCCAAGGTAAAATGTTGAAAGTGTGGTAAGAAAGGCCACATCATGAACGACAAGGAGAAGAAGAAAGAAAATAATAAGTTAAATAATGATTCATATTCCAGAGCTTCTAAGGGTGAATCACATACATTTGTTGCAACCCTTATCACATATGCATGTCGATGATTGACTTTGGTACCTTTTTCCACAACTCTATTAGGATTAAAGTGCCATTTATTTTGCAATCCCATGTATTATACATGTTTGTCCAACACTCTTGGAAAGTGTCCTTGGACACATGTTGTAATTGGAAGTTAATTTGTAATTTAGATTCTCTTGGAATCTTGATATTATTTGTCATATACATTCATGAAGGAGGCAAAGTTGATAGTGGTAGTTATGATGCTATATTTAGCAAATATCTCAACTTAGGTGTGAGAATTAAGTAGTAGAGCATCGTGAATGATATTGGTGGGTCCTATATGAGTTGGGTGATTATTTTGGACACCTACTTTGGGGTATGGGTCATTATGAAGGACTTACAAGTAAAACATATCTATTAGTTGTATAGATATTTTTACTATTCATTGCTCATTGTGAGTTACATTTACTATTCTTAGAAAAGCTTCTTCATTTTGGTTTTTCCATTTTACCATCGTTTGATGATATTATTGTATTGTTTCTAGAAATAATTGGTGGTATTTCTCTCATTTATCTATAAATTGGAGGGATGAGAAAAGTTTTATGAGACTGTTTATAGGCACACAAGTGTTGTTGGAGTGTTGCTAGAGTTCAAAGTGTTAGTGTATGGATATATCTCTCATTTGAATTTAATATATATTCATGCTCTTTCTCATGTGGATTTTGTTTGAAAAAGTCTCCCCACATAAATCCTATCACTTATGGTTTGTTGATTTATCTCTTATTATTGACATTACAATCACATAATATTTGTCATAACGTAATTCTTGTTAATTAAACAAAGTTTAGAGTTGCATACACCTTCAAAATATTTTATTGCAATAATTTCAACTTGTAAATTATCATTTGGCATTAGAGCTAATGGTTCTGCATAAGGAGGGATGCCTTTCTAATAAGTATTGAAGGTTTTTTTGCTACAATGGGTGTTTTTGTATTGTGTGGTTTTGCATATTTGAGAAAGGGTTATAAACCACGGCTTCTACCTTTGTATGGACATTGAGAAATTTAATGGTATTGGATGCGAGATGTGGAAGTTGAAGATGAAAGATCTCTTTAAGAAAGATATTAGTGGTTGCTTGTTTCACAAGAAAAGGAGCCATTTTATTTCTAATGAAAGATTGGTCAAAATTAAACAAGAAGGAACAAGAAACCATACAGTTGTGTCTTGCATATTTTTTCCTCTTAAATGTTTTTGAGGGTATTGCATACAAGTTATGAAAGATGATGGGTGATATCTACCAAACTAAAAGTCTTACTAATACGTTATATTTCAAAAGCTAGTAATATTCATAAAAAATGAAAGATGGTGATTCTATTGTAGACCATTTATATGTTTTTAATTTGATTTTAAGTTAGTTTGATGTATCTTATTACTTTTTGCTTTACTTGATACTCAAGAAAATCTAATTGTTGCCATTAGTGGTAATGGTGTACAACAAGAAATGGACAATTTTACTACTATCTTTTAGTGGAAATGAGAAGAAAATCCATGAGTGAAGATTCAAAAGATACTTCACATGTATGGAGAAGGTCCAATGAAAAAGGAGGGTCTAAAGGGGATAAGAAGGATATATCTAAGTCTAAAGGATGTTCTAAGACTCCAAGGAAGAACAAAGTAAAGTGTTGGAACTATAGCAAAATCGGACATGTAAAGAAGGAATGTAGAATAAGAAAAAGAATTCAGATTCCTCTACAAAAATTTCCTCTAGTGATAGTAATAATGATGTTTTATTTATTTCTACTAACACTATAAGTGATGATGCTTGACTTATTGACTAAGGTTGCTCCTATTGTATGCTCTTCATAATAAGTGGTTTTCTACATATACAACTTATGATGGAGGAAATATTTTCCTTGGAGACAACACTACCAAGAAAATTATTGGTAGGGAAAAGACACTATTGTATTTCAATGATGGGAGGGTTAAAACATTTTATCATGTTTTGCATATCCAAGTAAATGATTTTGGTGTGCATGTAATATTTGACACGTCTAGTTGTAGGTTGATAAGAGGGAATTTAGTGATATCTCATATTAGGACTTTATTTAGGCTTTAAAGCCTTCACTTTTTGTAATTTTACAAATGTAATTGGAATTGAAAATACATATATGTTATGGTGACAACATTTGGGTCATATCAATGAAAATCTAAAGATCAATATCAATAAAAGGTTGGTTGATTGCTTTTTTGATTATTTTGTTGGTAAAATAGTTTATGTGAGCATTGTGTGTTGGAAAAGAAGAATGGATATTCATTTCATGTTGAGAGCGATAAAACTAAGAGATTATTAGAAATCATTCATTTGGATGTGTTTGGTCTAGTGGATGTTGGTTTTATGGGTAAATCTTGATATTATGTTATATTCATTGATAATATCTTTAAATACACTAGGATTTATTTTGTGTTCTGAATTTGAAGTTTTATTAAGGTTAAAGAATTTAAAGACCTAGTTGAAAAAAAATAGATTATAAGATAAGAGTGTTGAGATCTAAAAATTGTGGGGAATATTGTTCCAAGGAACTAGATAAATTTTGAAGTACGCAAGCATTGTTTAGTAGAAAACCACACCTTATACTCAACAAAATGGGGTAGTAGAAAGGACTAACTAAACCTTAATGGAAAGAGCTAGAAGTATGTTAAGTGGTGTGAAGCTAGATTGGTGTTTTGGATAGAGGTTGTAAGTATTGTTTTTTATTTGACTAATAAATCTCTTTGTTTAGCTCTTGTTGAGAAAAATCCTTATGAAGTGTGGACAAGTAAAAAAAAATTAATTTTACATTTAAGGACATTTGGTTGTGAGGCTTATGTTCATGTGCCTTATAAAAAATGATGTAAACTAAATCCAAAAGCTCACAAATGTTTTTTCATTGGTTATGATGAGAATATTAAAGGTATAAGCTTTGGAATCCTTCAACCTAGAAAAAAAAAATTCAAGAGATGTGGTTTATAAGGAGTTTAGAGTTAATTTAGGTGAATAAGAATCAAAGGAAAATAAAAGAACAAAAATAATGTACTTCAAAACCAAAATAGAAAATTAGGAAAATGCACATGTGGAAGAATAATTAGATGGATAAAAGGATGGAGAAGAAGGGGGTTCGAAGAGTTCAAATTATGATGTGTAGGATAAACACATAAAAGAAAGACAATGCCTATCAATCATACTTTGAGAAGGTTCACAAGACAATGAAATCCACTTGATAGGTATAGTCCACTAGATTTTTGCTGGGTATTTACCTTGTTGAATATTGATGTTGAACCTAGATCTTTCAAGGAGGCTTTCTCTTCAAAGTATAGTGAGTCTTGGATGTAGGCCATGCAAAAGAAGATGATGGCCTTGGAAAATTATGATATTTGTGATCCTTTTAATTTATCTAAGGGAAGGAAGCCCATTGGTTGTAAGTGGACATACAAAAAAAAAATTGGTGCAGATAGTTGATTGGAGTGGTACAAGGCCAAGTTGGTGGCCAATAATTATTCCTAGAGAGAGGGAGTTGATTTCTGAAAGGAAATAGAAAAGAGCAATGGAAAGTACTAATAAAGAGCAATTGTTTGAAGGAAAGAGATTACCAAATAAATTGAAGTAGCCAAACCAAGCACCACCAAAGCAAGAGAGACACAAGAATTTGTTAAGGGGAAAAAATAAGAAAAAACCCCAATATTATGAATGGAGGCAAAATGCCTAAAGAATAATACAAAGAGAGAGAGCTTTAGCCTTAGCTTGCTTGCATGAGTATTGAAGAATGAGAGGAGAGGCACCTCAATAAGTAGAGGTGAGAAGAAGGAGTTAGAATATAACTCCCAACTCAATGAATGCCACCATTCATCTATGTGTGTGCAAAGTGTCACCTCTTAAGGAGGTGGTTACAAATATTCCTTAATAAAGGAATTAAAAATAAGCCATCCTCACACATGTGTGAGATGAAAAAAAGGACAAAAGACTTTTAGGGATTCCTTTGGAATATTCCTACAAGTTAATAAATAATTACAATTAAAGAATAACCTTTACCAAGTAAAGATTAATCTTCTAACATCCCCCCTTAAGCTTTACTTGGGGAGGTTACATCAAACCCTTCAATGGGTCGTAATCCAAGATTTTTACAATGGAAGAGAAATTTATCTTTACAAAGAGCTTTGGTGAGAATATCTGCAACTTGATCTTCACCTTTACAATACAAAAGAGAAATTTGCTTGTCTTCAATTTGCTCTCTAATGAAATGATGTTGAAGAGCAATGTGCTTGGTCCTTGCATGAAAAATTGGATGCTTTGCCAAAGCTTGATAGCACTTTGATTATCACAATATAAAGGAGTAGGATCCTTTGAGGTAGACCCAAGTCTTCAAGTAATCTTCTTAACCATAGTGCTTCTTTAGATGCATTTGTACAACCTTTATATTCAGCTTCTGTAGAACAAAGAGAAGTAGATTGTTGTTTCTTACTATTCCATGAGATTACACCTGATCCAACAAAGAAACAATAACCACAAGTGGATCTCCCATCATTGGGATCACCTCCTAAATCTAAATCAGTATAACCTTTTATAGAAAAATCACAAGTTGAATCGTAAAAGAGACCAAGATTAAGAGTGCCTTTAACATATCTTAAAATTCTTTTTGCAACTTTAAAATGAGTTTGTTGTGGTTTAGACATAAATCTAGAAACCAATCCAACACTTTAGGTGTTTTCCAATTTTGCATAAAAATAATAATGTAATAGGCCCAAATCACTCATTTGAAATTGTTGATTGAGTTGAGACTTAACATCACTAAGCAAAATGTTAGAACTAGAAGTGACAATTAAATCAACATATAAAATAATAATCACAATATCATTTTCACTATGCTTAATATATAAATTTGGATCATTTTTACTTTTAATGAAACCATGAGATAGAAAGAAAGGATAACCCAAATTATAAAATGTCAATATATCTAGACATTGCAATAATAGTTCTAGGTTTCCTCTCACTACATCATTTGTTGTATTGTAAAGGGAAATTGTATCAAGATTAATAATAAAGGACTTTGAAAATTAGTCCTAAAGATGGTTTTAAAAACCATATTGCCTTCAATAAAATAATGAAACATAAGAGTTTCAAGAACTTGATCCCCATCAATTAAGAAAATAGATCTAAGTTCATCATAAATAAGTA
>VDFB02264374.1:0-40644 GCA_007258455.2 Sequoia sempervirens | reverse complement strand
AACTTTTACATTCCAATTTGGATTTCATTTCTTCTCCCACGTTTTCTACATTCTTGGACCATTATCTTCTTTCTAAATTTAGTGATTTGTCTATTGCGTCAACCAAACTTCTTCAATATTTTTTCTTTCTACTATTGCAGTATCCCCATTTTTTAGCAGTTGTATTCATTTATCCTTTAATTATATCACCATAGACATTTTCCTCCATATTTGACAGATTCATTGTACATCTTCAGATTTTTCTAAGATTTATTACGTTGGTTCTCAATGTTTAAATCACATATCTGAAAACCTCAGCATTCTATCCTCTTTTCTTTACCAAACAGGTTCTTTTACATCTGTGTAGAATCTTGTTATTGCTTTACATATTTACATCTCATATAAATTTTAAGTTATTAGTATATCGGTCCAGGTACAGGTACAGGGGATGCAAAGTTTTCAGGAACTCTGATACAAAATACTGTTTAAATAAAAATAATAATGTAATATCCAATTTACTGAAATAAAGTCCAAAATAACCTTCAGAAAGGTGAAGAGGCACATGATATCCATAGCTTTATAAATTGTTATTTATATGTTAAAAATTCATGATACTATCATAGACAAGAATTCATCAAATAAATTATTTTATTGTGTTGTATGACAAATTGCCCCGAATTTGACTTCAAACTTGCAGGCTGCAATACTTTCCTTGTTACTTTAAAAGGTTGCAATGAGTGGGCATTTGTGAGGTAATGGCAGCTTTAATAAGAGCTGTCAGGTTGTTACAGAAGTAGTGAAGTAGGCTGTAGGATTGAATTTTTTTCCTTTTTCTTATAGTTATTTGGTTACTGGTTAGTTAGATGTTTATATGAGGTAGGTTAGATTACGCTGGGGGGTGAGGAGGTTAAGGTTAGGGGTGGCTTAGTGTAGGGCAGGCTAGGATTTTTTTTCCTTTGTATATTATTTGAATTTTAACTCTGGATCCATGGGTCTCTCAGAAATGTCAGTGAAGTTTCTCATGTTTTGGAAACCGATTCCCTAAGGATCAAGGCCAAGACCAAGAATCATAATGTTTTGGTATGGAAATGGAGGGTGTACCTGGAGCTATGTGCAGCATGAATGTGGTTATCAATTTCGGTTCATAGCATTGATAGACTTCATAAGTATTAGTATTGGCTTTAGCTTCTATATTCTAGACAAAGTCTTTTTTGCCTTAGACCGTACTTTGAGTATAGTTAGGCACTCCTCTCTAACATAGAATGTTAGCATTGCTCAAATGTTAAGCAGATATCTTGGAAGGAATCTGAGACTTTTGTATCTCATACCCACTTGTTATCAACTTGGCCCAAAATTTATGATGGGAAATAAGAACAAGAAAAAAATGAGAGGAAAAACAAACCCTTCATATCATAAAAGTATTGGATGTTAATTTTTTAATTGTTCCATGAAAGTGTCCTATTTGAAGCTTTCTTTTAAATGAAGAGGTGGCTTGCCAAGCGTTGTATTCCATAGCATCTATGAAAGTTCATCTATTCCTTATTTTCACTCTTACTGATTCACTCCCCTGCAGCCCTAGATTTTGCTATGATTCATTTTGAATTCGTGTTTGGTTTGGTTTGTTGTGGGTTTGAACAGGATTCTGCATTTACAGGATGCATTTGTTCGCACACGTCTGTTGGGTATGATTCATTTTGGATTTGGGTTTGGTTTGGTTTGATGTGGATTCAGACAGGGTTCTGTATTTGCAGGACAGATTTGTCTGGGCATGTACGTGCAAATGCAGATCCTAGAATGTACCCTTAGAGGATCCATCCATTTTTCGATAGTCAAAGACTCAAAATAGTAACTGCATTTTCCATTTCAGGATGTCCTTTTCCATTCATGTATTACAGATGATAAATATGTCAGCTGTCGTAGTGCTGATGACTAGCAATGGGCATTTGGCCCTGTTTTTTCTGGATCTTTGTTTGTCTCTATCTGAGCAAGCTGCAGCCTTGATAACTCTGCTAATTTTTTTGGGTGAATAAATTACAGGGATGACAGGTATGAAAATACTTGTGGTAGCATTTTGTTTCAAGCTTCATTTATCTCTTCTGTGAAATAGAATGGACTTTCAATGATCTCAAATTCTAGAAATCATTGAAGTTCATTACAAATACAAGTTCTATACCTCACCAACCAAGCAACAATCTTTATAACCTGCATACCTTTGTTTCTTCCTAAGAAATACTATTGCATTCTAATACTTCTCAGAACTTTAGTTCTTGGCTTTTAATGTCCAATCTATATGAACTTTTACATTCTTCGATTCTGAGCTTTGTCTCTACCTGTGCTGATAGTTGGGATATATTTTTATGGTGGTTTTGTTTATTATATGCATGCTATGTGGTTATCTGAACTTAATTCATGTTTTTAGGCTTATGATTTTTATTTGTTTTTTGGATTGATACACCCAACACCCAGAAAATTTGCCATATCACAATACCTGAACCGGACTGGTAACTTAAACTGGTTACTTAAATCTTTTCAAATAATACATTTTTACAATCCCATATGTGTGAAAGGGTTAACTTTCTAATCTGATGCTCTTTTTCTGTTTTATATTTTCTTTCTCCACATGAATTTAATTGTCAGATTACATTTACGTTTTAATTGCTAATTATGTATTGAATTAGAACACTTGTAAAATTTATTTAGTCAAATATTCTCAAATACTGATAGTTTGTGTTTTTCATTTCAGGTAGCAGTGTCTGCGTCCTGCTTGTTTTTTGCTGCCATACCAACTTTGATGGTATGCCAATGCATCCCCTTCTATAACCAGAAATGGGCAAGGCTTAGAATTTTATGCTACAGATCTGTAGAACTATAAGTTGTAAAGAAAGATCAACTCCTGTGTTCTTTGTAGTCTCTCTTTCTGTAGGTTTATCATGTAAAGATTTTCTCTGAGCACTAAAACATTTAATTAAATTGCATAAAAGCTAAAATATAATGAGTCACTTTGCAGTTTTCACATAGTCTGATTGCTAGTATTTCATTTTGACTGTAAAAAGGCTCTCAAGAGGGCCGCTGAATCCATGGAAAAGCTACTAGATGTTACGAGGGAAGAGTTGCCTGGAACAATGGCTGCTGTAAGATTATCGGGGATGGAAATCAGCGACTTGACAATGGAGCTTAGTGATTTGGGGTTTCTCCTGTAGCCTTATGTGATGTCTTGTGTTTTATCTTTTAAAATGATAGCTAGTGTATATGATTTGACATGAAGTTTTCCTCTTCTAAGCAAAAGGTACCCTAACTAACATTTTTTATTTTAAAGCAAAAAATACCTTAGTTAACAGATTTTCGTTACTGCACAGCCAAGAGATAACGGAAGGTGTGAGGAACTCAACCCGGGCAGTCAGAGCAGCCGAGGATGGTCTTCGGCGCATGACTAGTATGGCATCTGTAGGTTGGTATCCGTTTCTTAAATCCATGGACTATCTGTTTTAAAAGTGAATTCACATTGTTAACCATAGTTACGAGGGATTGGAGATGCTGAAAACAAAATATCTTCAAGTTTTCAATGTCAATAACAGGGAAGAATAGATCAGAGCAAATGGATTAAGTAAAATTGATTTAGATTTATTTCAAGTAAAATGGCTAAAGAGCATTGTGATAGCTGTGGTTTAAATAAATGTACTTCTAATGTGCACCAGTATCGTTTAGTACATAGCTTTAGTTCAACATGGTATTGAAGTGTGTTTGGCATGTAGCTTGAGATTGCTTTGGTATTGGAATGTATAATACTAAATAATGATGTTCTACTACGTTAATATGTATAATTTGAAAGCCACCAAGCTAGCAAATACTTCTCAAACCTGATTGTTTATGCAAGTTCAAAAAATGGAGAGGTGAAAGAAAGATAGTAGTTAAGAGATCAAATGCAACTCACAGGTGGATGACCCAAGTTGCTTACGGCTATGATAAAACTGATATGTCATGTTTATATCCTGTATTTTCTTAAGATGAAATGTTAAGGCTTGTATACATTCTTTAGGTTTTCTGTTCTGAGGGTTAGAGCGAGAGCTCTATCATATTTCCTTTCTCAGTTTCTTTTGTTTGTTTGATGGAGTGCTTTTTGTTGCATTCCATGCTGGTTTAGTAGATATGCATATAAAATACAAGAACCAGAGTATTTGGTAACTCCATATATATCATTTATTTTGGCTAGAATGAATCTTTCATGTACATTTTGCATCCACAATAAGAGTGAAACTCAATTTCTGAGTGTCATGAATTCTTG
Organism: Sequoia sempervirens; assembly: GCA_007258455.2. Taxonomy (NCBI): domain Eukaryota; kingdom Viridiplantae; phylum Streptophyta; class Pinopsida; order Cupressales; family Cupressaceae; genus Sequoia; species Sequoia sempervirens. Next base: position 36,383 of record VDFB02264374.1, on the reverse strand, counting down.
GAGTCTGATGCAATTTTGATTTACTTAACGTAAAGCTTGTCATTATTTTATGCTTTCTATTTCCAAGGTAATGGAGGATTAGCCAATTGTGTTAGTCTGTATTTAAGTCCACGGCTTACCAGAGAAATATTGCCAACTATTTTTCTGTTTACTGGATTAGCTGTCTTGCAGGAGCGAGCAAAAGTCCAAGACAACATCATGAAACCGGCAATGGCAAGAACAGCTAGAGGTTTACATGATGGAATTGTTCAGGGGCGTAGTATATTGAAAAGTTTGGGTGCTTTGAGGCAGTTATATGGTTGGCTTAGTAGATATTGGATAAAAAGAAATAATTTGTCATCCAAGGAAAAAGAGAGAATCGCTGGAGAGTAGGTTAGCCACCGTTAAAACACAATCTTCATTCTTCATGGTGAAGTTTTGTTGGTTGTATTACTGTGGAAATGTTTGCAATTGCTGTTATTCAATTAATGTGTATATCATGTCATACTTCCATAATCGTTGTTATTTAACAAATGTGTTATAATTGCAGGAGAATTTCGAGTGTTTATGAACTCTTCTAGGTGCATGAAAATGTGCAACTTGATTGGAATTTTAGAACGATTAACTAGCACTAATGTTGATCGAAAGAAACGTCTAATGAAGGAGTGTTGCTGTAAGCTGTTAATTTGATTGAATGTGTTAAATATATCTCAATTTCGTGACTGCCAACGAACTGTTTATCCTCTAAAACTGTTGGATTATTTTAATAAACATGCGCATGCATCATTCTATAAACATTTTTGTTAAATTGAATGAGAAGGAAACTAATTAGCAGCAAATGCTTCCACCCTTAAAATGCCACAGGAAGCTGCAGGAAATGTTAACAAAGATGTTTCAAGGGCTTTTCCTTGGAATTAATGATTTGGATGGTTGTTTTATTAGCGCCCTTCAGCATTTCTAATAGAAAAATATAGCCATCCATGCCGATTTAAATATTAATCTTCATCTGGATATGACAAACATATACCAATAAGTTCTGCTTTTCCAATCCTAGTTTAACAGTGGTATCGAAGCGTAGGGATATTTGGAAGCAGGTCTTTTAAACCATTTGATGTGTCGGGTGACTTTAATGCAGTTTACAAGGAGAAGATCCATTTGCCTTCTTGGAGAAAGTCTGCTGCGAAATTGAAGGTTTCGCTTTTAGGTCAGCGGAATTTATCAAAATTTTGCATGGATGAGAAGACACATAAACGTGTGGCTCTATCACATTTTCCAAAACCTCTTATGCTGAAATCAGACGCTGTGATTGACAAAGTGATAAACAGGCTTTGCTCTGCTACACGGGCTACTGCAATAACTACCTATATAGTTAAAATCTGGAATTTCTGCAAAATATCAATTAGTTGGCCTAACAAACATTGGAGGTAAGCGGATATATATACGTGGTTTCCATTATTTTTCTATTAAATCTTTTCCATATATATATAATATTTTATTTTAGTAAATATTTTTCTTGCTTATATACATCTAAATTAAATTAAGAATAATTAAAGAAATACCTTTATATAAAAGAGTTGTGCAATAATCAATTAATACGATGCACTCTATTGTAACTATAGTAACAATGGTTGGTGAGACTTAATTGGAAAGAACACATGGATGGAATGGTATGGAGAAATTGAAAATGCTTTAATTTTCAATGATTTGTTGTGTAATATTTGTTATGGAGACAACCAATCTAGAATGAATAGTTGTTAATGGAAAGGATGTTTGAAAGTGAGAATTTGAAAGCTTTGGCTGTGATAAGGTCTTTAGTTAATGGAGATGTGTTGAAATACATACAAGGATCTAAATTAGCTTGCAATGCACTTCAAAAGTGATTCATATTCAAAATTGGAATTTATTCAATAGCAAAAGTTAGTCAATGACAAATTAAAAATGGTGATGCCATGAGTTAGTGTTATGAAATTTGAGTTATAAAACAAGATGTTGATGTTGGTAGTGGACAAATTGATGTCAATCTTATAGCCTTGTAAGGGTACTCCTTTCAACTCATTCAAGTTATTTGGAGCCTCTTCGAGCAAGTAATCAATTGAAACTACTAACTTTTGATCAATTAGTTGATAAGTTGTTTGAATGAGGAAAATACTTTAAGAGAAAAATCAATAGCATTGGTGAAAATATTTGTCTTGCTCAACAAAAAAGAAAGCATTTTGACAAGAACTTCTCTTCTAGAAGTGGTTGAAGTGATTGAGAAAGAGGTAAGAGGCCGATGGAGGAACAAAGGAAGAAGAAGTAAAATTGTTTGAGGATAATTTCAACTTAGTAATCAGAATAATTGACAACACTTGTATTGTAAATGGTAGCCATAAAGCCCATGAATGCAAAATATAATGGGATAAAAGAAAATTATTTTTAACAAAGTAGTGAGAAGACCTTAGCTTGCATGTGGTAGTGATCATGATTAATTTGTTCATTTAATATGAGATTCTACATGCTATACTTGGGTATAAGATATTAGAGCCACAAAACATGTGACATTTCAATGTAACTATTTTAAAGAATTTTATGAAGATGTTTGTGGTCTTGTCTATTTGATAGATAAAACAAGCCTCAAGATTGTAAAAGGGGTCATTTAGCTTGAATTGCCAAGATTTCTAGATTTTGTACTTCATAATGTATTGTGTCTTTCTCAATTGTGAGGCAAGTTGTTGCTAGTAGTTCCAATTCGGCAACAAGGCTACTCCATTTTGTTAGAGGATGGATAGGTGGTATTAAAAAATAAGTTTGATAATAAAGTCATATTTACTTGTTGGGAAGAGGAAAGCTATCAAATCTCAAATGAAGTTCCACTATTTGAAGAAGGTAAAATTTTTGCTAGTCTTTTATGGCATGCAAGATTTGGGTGTGTTAATTATCACAAGATCAAAATCGTGCAAAATAATCTTGTAGGCTTGACCACTTTGTCCAAGACAATTTTAAAATGGGAAGCTTGCATTTTGACAAAACAACATAGAGACCCTTTTCCTAGTTCATCTTGGTGGGTGCAAAGAAAGTTACAACTCTTTTGCTAGCACTGGAAAAGTAGAACATAATGTTTATATTTGTTTATACCAAGCGAAGACTTACAATCTTATTTATAGGGCAATGATGAACAATTTAGTTGCCACATACAAATTAAAAAAAGGAGAACTATCAAAGTTGAATGTGCCTAAAAGGAAAACTACCAAATTTAAATCCACATGTAAGATTAATATTTGCATTCCATAGTAATATGAAATGTACTATTGTTAAACCAAACATTCATCTGAACTTCTCAAACATATCTTGTCCAAGTGCTTTAGTGAGAATCTATATTGACTTGTTTGTAGTTGGACAATACTTGAGTTGGATGTTTTTAGCTTCTAGATGATGTCAAATCAAATGTAACTTTGTATTAATATTTTTGATTTGATTGTGGAAGATCAATTTTTTTTTCATTTTGATAGATTTATTGCCAACTAAGAGAGGTGTTTATAAAATGTGTTGTTTATGCAAATATTCAAGAATCCTTCTAAGCCATAATATATCTCTAATCACCAAATATTCTACTTTTACTGAGGGAGCTAGCACTATCCACTTAAATTTCCAAGAGATGACTATCGACATTAGATGCATTAAGAAATCTAAATTAGGTTTCAAATCATTCTTGTCACTTGTATTGTCAAAATTTGAATATCTAACCAATGTGAAATTTGTAGCCTCAGAGTATTTGAGCTCAAAGTTCCAATATCCCTTTAGATATTAAAAAACTCTCTTTGTTGCTACTTAATGATTTTCTCTAGGTTGTTGCATGAACCTAGAGAGGACTCTGACAATAAAAGAAATATCTGGTCATGTTGCATAAATCAAACATTTGACAAGTTGTTTGTTTTAGATTTCAATTATGTAGATGACTTGAAAGATGAGAAATCTACTTTAGATTTCCTAATGCATCTAGGGTCGATAGTTAAATTGTTCTTCACTTCCCTATAAATAAGATTGCAAATCTTCATTTGGAAATAACAAACATATACCATTATGTTATGCTTTTCCAATCTTGGATTGATAATGCTATTATAGTACTTTTAAACCATTCAATTTGTTAGGCAACTTTAATGTAGTTTATAAGGAGATCCATTTGCCTTCTTGAAGAAATCCTAGTATGAAATTGAAGGTTTTTCTCTTGAGTCAATGGAAATCGTCAAAAAATTCATATGGATGAGAAGACACATAAACACGCGACCCTTTAACATTTTCCAAAGTTGCTTATATTGAAATTAGACATTGGTGATTAACAAAGTGGAAAACAAACATGTTTTTAGGATCTAATTGCTCTACTCCATTGGGAATGGTGTATCAATCTCGTATCCTAATGTTTCATATTTAATTATTTGTATTTATTTATTATTTTTTCTTCACATAGGAAAGAGGGTGTCTTACATTGAGGTGGCACTTATGATCATTTCTCATACTTTTTAATGTATGTAAGATGTTGCAAGAGCATCTAATGTTATTATGGCATTGAAAGATATGGGGGTTATTTATGATAGATTCTATGATGTTTGTAAGAGCATAATTATAAAGAGTTACATAGTAGACTTGACTTTTTACCAACTCTACGATGCATGTTATGATGTGTCATAAGGCATCTTTGTATGGAGATAATGCAACCAAAATGGAGTACCCAAGTTGGTGAGTCAAATATATTAGATTATTACAACATAAGAGAATCTTGTAAGATTAGCATGTTGACTTGTCTTGGGGGTTGGATGTAGGAATTCCTCACATGGCTTTTTGGGAGTTGTATTCTTCCATGGTTTATGGTTTACCATTTATGTTTTCTAGGTTTGCATCTTTTATATATTGGTTCCTAGAATGGAATAGTATGATGTGATTTTGTAGGGGTTGGCAAAACTTCTCTAGACTTGTGTTGGGTCTTTTTATTTTTCTGAAAGGGTTTACCCAAGATACACTATGTCATTGTGGTATAATCTTTTGTGTGTATATATTTTCCTTTTGAAATTGCTAGGTCATATTTTACTCGTATTTTTCTCCTCATTGATTAGTGTAAGAAGTGTTTCCACTATCAACTTCTTTCCATTTGGTATTTGAGTTTGATCAACCTTGTTTCCTTAGTAGGACAACAATTATTTGGACTAATCTTGGTTTGAGTGGGAGCCATGCACAAAAAATTTCCATTTCAAGGGAAAATGACAAGTACATCATAGTAAATGAAACAATTTAATGACACAAACTTTGAGCTATGAAAGCTCAAGATGGAGGATCCACTAATAGACAAAGATCTATGGTTAGCAATACTTGGAAGTAAGCTTGTAGGTACAAAGGACGAAGATTGGGATGTGTTTAATTAGAAAGCTAAAAGCTTTATTTTGCTTTGTTTAGTAGAGTTAGTGCTTTTGAATGTTGTGAAAGAATCCACTACTAAAACCCTTTGGAAAAAGTTACAAAATTTGTGCTAGGTTAAATTCTAGGTGAATAAGCTTTTTCTACGGAGGGAGCTATATACTTTGAGAAGGGGTGATTGGGACTTTAATTGTTGAGCACTTGAATGTGAAGATTGAAGAAGATTGATGGATGATCCGATTATGTTCTTTGCTAGACTCATAGGATGATTTCATGATGGCCATTGAAAATACTACTTCAAAGTTTATGCTTGATGAGGTAGTGGCTTCTCTTCTCTTAGAGGAGATGAGGCAGAAGGATTTTGAATCCACCAAGGAAGCAATGAGTGTTTGTGGACAATCAAAGGAAAAAGGAATAAAGAAGTATAAGAAAAATGACAAGAGTAGATCCAAGGTAAAATGTTGAAAGTGTGGTAAGAAAGGCCACATCATGAACGACAAGGAGAAGTAGAAAGAAAATAATAAGTTAAATAATGATTCATATTCCAGAGCTTCTAAGGGTGAATCACATACATTTGTTGCAACCCTTATCACATATGCATGTGATTGACTTTGGTACCTTTTTCCACAACTCTATTAGGATTAAGGTGCCATTTATTTTGCAATCCCATGTATTATACATGTGTGTCCAACACTCTTGGAAAGTGTCCTTGGACACATGTTGTAATTGGAAGTTAATTTGTAATTTAGATTCTCTTGGAATCTTGATATTATTTGTCATATACATTCATGAAGGAGGCAAAGTTGATAGCGGTAGTTATGATGCTATATTTAGCAAATATCTCAACTTAGGTGTGAGAATTAAGTAGTAGAGCATCGTGAATGATATTGGTGGGTCCTATATGAGTTGGGTGATTATTTTGGACACCTACTTTGGGGTATGGGTCATTATGAAGGACTTACAAGTAAAACATATCTATTAGTTGTATAGATGTTATTTTTACTATTCATGGCTCATTGTGAGTTACATTTACTATTCTTAGAAAAGCTTCTTCATTTTGGTTTTTCCATTTTACCATCATTTGATGATATTATTGTATTGTTTCTAGAAATAATTGGTGGTATTTCTCTCATTTATCTATAAATTGGAGGGATGAGATAAAAGTTTTATGAGATTGTTTATAGGCACACAAGTGTTGTTGGAGTGTTGCTAGAGTTCAAAGTGTTAGTGTATGGATATATCTCTCATTTGAATTTAATATATATTCATGCTCTTTCTCATGTGGATTTTGTTTGAAAAAGTCTCCCCACATAAATCCTATCACTTATGGTTTGTTGATTTATCTCTTATTATTGACATTACAATCACATAATATTTGTCATAACGTAATTCTTGTTAATTAAACAAAGTTTAGAGTTGCATACACCTTCAAAATATTTTATTGCAATAATTTCAACTTGTAAATTATCATTTGGCATTAGAGCTCATGGTTCTGCATAAGGAGGGATGCCTTTCTAATAAGTGTTGAAGGTTTTTTTGCTACAATGGGTGTTTTTGTATTGTGTTGTTTTGCATATTTGAGAAAGGGTTATAAACCACGGCTTCTACCTTTGTATGGACATTGAGAAATTTAATGGTATTGGATGCGAGATGTGGAAGTTGAAGATGAAAGATCTCTTTAAGAAAGATATTAGTGGTTGCTTGTTTCACAAGAAAAGGAGCCATTTGATTTCTAATGAAAGATTGGTCAAAATTAAACAAGAAGGAACAAGAAACCATACAGTTGTGTCTTGCATATTTTTTCCTCTTAAATGTTTTTGAGGGTATTGCATACAAGTTATGGAAGATGATGGGTGATATCTACCAAACTAAAAGTCTTACTAATACGTTATATTTCAAAAGCTAGTAATATTCATAAAAAATGAAAGATGGTGATTCTATTGTAGACCATTTATATGTTTTTAATTTGATTTTAAGTTAGTTTGATGTATCTTATTACTTTTCGCTTTACTTGATACTCAAGAAAATCTAATTGTTGCCATTAGTGGTAATGGTGTACAACAAGAAATGGACAATTTTACTACTATTCTTTTAGTGGAAATGAGAAGAAAATCCATGACTGAAGATTCAAAAGATACTTCACATGTATGGAGAAGGTCCAATGAAAAAGGAGGGTCTAAAGGGGATAAGAAGGATATATCTAAGTCTAAAGGATGTTCTAAGACTCCAAGGAAGAACAAAGTAAAGTGTTGGAACTATAGCAAAATGGGACATGTAAAGAAGGAATGTAGAATAAGAAAAAGAATTCAGATTCCTCTACAAAAATTTCCTCTAGTGATAGTAATAATGATGTTTTATTTATTTCTACTAACACTATAAGTGATGATGCTTGACTTATTGACTAAGGTTGCTCCTATTGTATGCTCTTCATAATAAGTGGTTTTCTACATATACAACTTATGATGGAGGAAATATTTTCCTTGGAGACAACACTACCAAGAAAATTATTGGTAGGGAAAAGACACTATTGTATTTCAATGATGGGAGGGTTAAAACATTTTATCATGTTTTGCATATCCAAGTAAATGATTTTGGTGTGCATGTAATATTTGACACGTCTAGTTGTAGGTTGATAAGAGGGAATTTAGTGATATCTCATATTAGGACTTTATTTAGGCTTTAAAGCCTTCACTTTTTGTAATTTTACAAATGTAATTGGAATTGAAAATACATATATGTTATGGTGACAACATTTGGGTCATATCAATGAAAATCTAAAGATCAATATCAATAAAAGGTTGGTTGATTGCTTTTTTGATTATTTTGTTGGTAAAATAGTTTATGTGAGCATTGTGTGTTGGAAAAGAAGAATGGATATTCATTTCATGTTGAGAGCGATAAAACTAAGAGATTATTAGAAATCATTCATTTGGATGTGTTTGGTCTAGTGGATGTTGGTTTTATGGGTAAATCTTGATATTATGTTATATTCATTGATAATATCTTTAAATACACTAGGATTTATTTTGTGTTCTGAATTTGAAGTTTTATTAAGGTTAAAGAATTTAAAGACTTAGTTGAAAAAAAAATAGATTATAAGATAAGAGTGTTGAGATCTAAAAATTGTGGGGAATATTGTTCCAAGGAACTAGATAAATTTTGAAGTACGCAAGCATTGTTTAGTAGAAAACCACACCTTATACTCAACAAAATGGGGTAGTAGAAAGGATTAACTAAACCTTAATGGAAAGAGCTAGAAGTATGTTAAGTGGTGTGAAGCTAGATTGGTGTTTTGGATAGAGGTTGTAAGTATTGTTTGTTATTTGACTAATAAATCTCTTTGTTTAGCTCTTGTTGAGAAAAATCCTTATGAAGTGTGGACAAGTAAAAAACTTTTAATTTTACATTTAAGGATATTTGGTTGTGAGGCTTATGTTCATGTGCCTTATAAAAAATGATGTAAACATAAATGCCAAAAGCTCACAAATGTTTTCTTCATTAGTTATGATGAGAATATTAAAGGTATAAGCTTTGGAATCCTTCAACCTAGAAAAAAAAAATTCAAGAGATGTGGTTTATAAGGAGTTTAGAGTTAATTTAGGTGAATAAAGAATCAAAGGAAAATAAAAGAACAAAAATAATGTACTTCAAAACCAAAATAGAAAATTAGGAAAATGCACATGTGGAAGAATAATTAGATGGATAAAAGGATGGAGAAGAAGGGGGTTCAAAGAGTTCAAATTATGATGTGTAGGATAAACACATAAAAGAAAGACAATGCCTATCAATCATACTTTGAGAAGGTTCACAAGACAATGAAATCCACTTGATAGGTATAGTCCACTAGATTTTTGTTGGGTATTTACCTTGTTGAATATTGATGTTGAACCTTAGATCTCATTCAAGGAGGCTTTCTCTTCAAAGGATAGTGAGTCTTGGATGTAGGCCATGCAAAAGAAGATGATGGCCTTGGAAAATTGTGATATTTGTGATCCTTTTAATTTATCTAAGGGAAGGAAGCCCATTGGTTGTAAGTGGACATACAAAAAAAAAATTGAGTGCAGATAGTTGATTGGAGTAGGTACAAGGCCAAGTTGGTGGCCAATAATTATTCCTAGAGAGAGGGAGTTGATTTCAGTGAAATTTTCTCTCTTGTTACTAAGTTATCTTTTATTATATTCATTTTATCTATTGCTACAACATGTGATTTTGAAATTGACAAAATGGATGTTAAGATTATTTCCTTGCACAGGGATCTTAAGGAGGTGATTTATTTGCAACACCCTAATGGTGTTGTTGTGAAAGGACAAGAACAATTGGTTTGCAAGTTAGAATGATCATTGTATGGTATAAAAAATAATCTAGGATTTGGTACTAAAGTTTGATGCATTTGCATTGAAATTAGGTTTTGTTAGGAGCGAGGAAGATATTGATGGCCATATAATGATTATTATCTTGTATGTGTATGACATGTTTATGAGTAATAGCAAGGCAATGAGTATGGAGCTCAAAACAATTTTTTGACACATTCAACACAATGGACTTGAAGGCTACTAAATATACTCTTGGGATGGAGATCAATTGGGATTAGGTACACAAAAAGATTTGGTTGAGTTAGAGTAAGTATGCAGATACCATTTTGTTATAGTTTAATATGTATGATTGTAAGCCAACGAGTATTCTATTTTCAGTTGGGACTAAACTTAATTTAGACGTATGTTTTATATTTGATGATGATTTTGATGGAATTTATAAGATGCTTTATGCTAGTGTTGTTGGTAGTTTGATGTATGCAATGGATTGCACTAGACCAAATATTGTCTAAGTAGTGAGAGTTTTGAGCAAGTTTACGTCTAACTTTGATAAAGAACATTAAACATTTATTAAAAATGTATTTTGATATTTGTGTGAAACTTTTGATTAGTGTTTGTGTTATCATGGTACTAATGATATGGACAAGTCATTAGAAACAAATATTTGTTGATGCAAATTGGGATAGTGACTTGGATATCCAATGGTCTACTAGTGGCTACATTTTCTCTCTCTTTGGATATGTAGTGATTTGGATGAGTGAAAGGTATCCCAAAATTGCTTTGTCCACCATAGAAGAAAAGTATATGGTTGATACACTTTCCTCTAAGAGAAAATTTGGTTATGAAGACTTGGTACATGTGTTGATTTTAATTGCAATATTGTTAGAATTATATATTAATTAGAGTTCTTTTTTATTGGGCCAAAAATCTTATATATCATGCTCATACAAAGCACATTGTTAGCTCCCTAATATTCTATATATTCTATTTAATGTTATGACCCTAATATCGTATATCACTAAGAATATAATATATATTTCTAAGTATAATTTTTTAAGCACTTGTGGCATGCTTAATCTTAACATTAGTTTTAGTTAATACCTTATATACTCTTTATTAGGATGAAGGGGTATGTCCCTATATAGTTAAGCCTATAAATAAAGGAGAGATGTTCTTGCCAAATCATCATATCATCAATTATTGAATTTATATCATATTATCTGATTATTGGAGGTAACCCACTTGAAGTGGTTTTCCATATTTCTATTTTTTACAAGTATTTCCAAGAAATATCATAACAAGTGCTATCAAAGCTAGAATTTGGGCTACCATTTTTGTTTCCACCATAACTTCCAAACTAATTCAAATTTGGATCTGATTTTTTTGGGGTTTTGAGGTATGTATTAGATAAGCTTTGAGAAAACAATTTAACTTTGACGGTACATTTTCTAAAAGTTATTGATATTTTACTTTTTTTTTCATTAATTTGCTCTATAAGCCAATTTTTTTGGTTTTTTTTTAATTACATTTTTGGAAAGCTTATCAAAAATTAGGTAGGGTTAGTTCTTTGTAATTTACTATGAATAAAATAAATTATTTAATTTAGTGGTCAAAGTTAGTCAAATTTTTTAATTATTTTGCTCTACAGACTGTAATTTTTGGAATTAAAATATATATATATTTTTAAAAATTAGATAGGGTTAATTATTTGTAATTTACTATTTGAAATAAAATAAACTCCTTAATTTAGTGGTCAAAGTTTTAGTCAGCATAAATTTCAAAACCTATTTTAGCATATGTTCTAAATTTTTATGGTTGTAACTCACACTAGATACTATCCTCCCTTAATTAATAAAGAGGAATCTATAGTTCAAAATAAAAACAAACTTGAATCCATGCCATCTTTAGGACTAGAGGACTCTTTTATAAATGTGGAAACCGATGACCATCTTTATTGTCCACCGCCAACAATTGAGGTAATAATTCTATCAAATTGCAAAAATGTGGTACATTTCGTTAAGAATAAATTATTTGACCCATTTACAACATCCTTAAATGAGAGATTATGTAGGTTTGAAAAAATAATACTATCAAACTTGAGGGGTTCCAAAAACCACCAAGGTGGGTACAACCCTAATAAACAAAATCAAGGAATAGGACAATATTTTCAAGGTCCAAAATTAAACCTACCCAAAATAGATATACGCAAGTTTGATGGTACATTTGTAACTTAGTGGATAAGTCTCATGAAACAATATTTAAAACTCCATAATATATTAGATGATGCAATGGTTGACATAATTTCACTATATTTAGAATTTGAACCTTACCAATGGTACCAATAGATGATGGGTGAAACAAGGGAAATTACTTGGAGAGAATTTATCAATGACTTAGTAGCCTACTATGAGCAACCATGAAAGGTGAGCTATTTTAGCCAACTTACAAATTTAAAACAAATAGGATCTATAGCAGATACAATGTTGAACTTATGAGATCGACAATTCGAACTCAAGATGTGACACCTTTTCAAAGGCTACAACTCTACATTGATGGACTTAATGAACAAATTAAACATGATGTTTGTTTATTGGAACCTTGTATAGTTAGAAAAGCAATGCAACAAGCATTACATATTGAGCAACAAAACCTCACTACAAAAAGATCAACACAAGGCCAAATAGTAGGATGGAAAGATAAAAATGTCACTAATCCTACAAACAAAGAAGGGGCTAACCTCTTTATCCCAAAAAAAAACTAGTCTCTCTCCTCAACAATAGGAAACTCAGAAAGAGAAAAAGGCCTATGTTGGCATTGTGATAGAAAATGGTCTGGGGGCCATAAATGTGGTAATAGTGAGAAGAAACCAATGATTATTGAGAATATGGTTAAAGAAGAGGAAGAAGTATCTATAAAAGAACCAAATATGGAACCAAAGAGTAAAAATTTAGAGGAAGAAGATAGTGTTACTATCTCCTTACATGCATTGAATGAAACAAGAACACCACAAACACTTAATTTTTTTTGTTATATAAAAAAGAGAAAGGTAATAGTGTTGATTAATATAGATATTACACACCTTTATTCATAGAAAATTAGCTCATGAGCTCAATTATTTTGAATATCCAATCTCTAACTTCCAAGTCATGATAGCTAGTGGAAAACAACTCCCTTATGGTGATAAGTGCCATCATATAAAACTTTCAATGGAAAATTACCATATGGATTAAAAAATGTTTGCTATTCCAATAGGAGGAACAAATGTAGTTTTAGGAGCACAATGGATTAAATATTTGGGAAGTGTCCTTCAATTTTTAAGAATTATTTATGACTTTCAACTCTGATGGAAAAATATACAAACTTATAGGATTAACATCGCCACCAACTCAAATTATTAGCTCCCATAGTATGGAAAAATTACTTAAGAAAGGTTCCTATGGTCTAGTGACACAACTAAATTTTGTAGAAGTACAAGTTGTGAAAACTCAACATCCACAAGAATTTCAAGAGATCATTCAAAAACACCAACAATTTTTTATAAAACCTAAAGGTCTACCTCCAATTAGAGACCATGATCATTCCATTGAATTAATATCGAGAAGCATTCCTCCTAACATTAGCCCTTATTGCTATCCTTATGAACAAAAGACAATAATTGAAAAAAAAATCACAGAAATGTTGGATCCGAGAATTATTCATCCTAGTAAAAGTCCATATTCATCTCAAGTGGTTAAGGTTAAAAGGAATGATGAGTCATGAATAATGTATCTTGATTAGAAAGAATTCAATAAGCTCACTCTTAAGGATAAGTTTCCTAAATTATTAGATGAACTGAATGGTGCAATTTTATTTACTGTTAGATTTATGTTCTACTTTTCGTCAAATCCATATAAAAGAAGATATACAGAAAATATCATCTAGAACACATGAGGGACATTATGAATTCTTAGTAATGCCATTTGGTTTAACTAATGCCCCATCAACAGAAACTCTAGAACACATGAGGGACATTATATCTTGATTAGAAAGAATTCAATAAGCTCACTCTTAAGGATAAGTTTCCTAAATTATTAGATGAACTGAATGGTGCAATTTTATTTACTGTTAGATTTACATTCTAGTTTTCGTCAAATCCATATAAAAGAAGATATACAAAAAATATCCTCTAGAACACATGAGGGACATTAAGAATTCTTAGTAATGCCATTTGGTTTAACTAATGCCCCATCAACTTTTTAAAGCCTCATGAACTCAATACTTTGCCCATTTCTTCACAAATTTGTGGTGGATTTCTTTGATGATATGCTTGTCTATAGTAAATTATGGGAAGAACATTTGTAACATGTAGAGAAGATATTAAAAGTATTGAAATATTATAAACTTTATGCCAAGGAATCCAAATGTGTCTTTGAAGTAAAAGAAATAGAATACTTGGGACATGTGGTGTCACATGAAAGTGTTAAGGTAGAATCCAAGAAGATTGTTGTTGTAAAAGAATGGCCAAAACCCAAAAATATCAAAGGATTGAGAAGATTTTTGGGTCTAATAGGACAATATAAAATATTTATTTGTAATTATGCTTGTATTGCAGCACTCTTAACAATATTATTAAAGAAGGATTCCTTTTCATAGTCAAAGCTAGCCACTCATGCCTTCTAACAACTAAAAGAAGCTCTCACTTCAACCCCAGTACTAGCTAACCCAGACTTCTCTAAAATATTTGTGATAGAATGTGAGGCTTCTGAACATGGAATTAGGGTAGTACTAATGCAAGAAGAGCATCCATTAGCATTTGAGAGTTGGAAACTCAAAGGAAAAAAATTACTAAGGCCCACACATGAGAAGGAAATGTTAGCCATTATTCATGCAATTAAAAAATGGTGTCTATATTTAATGGAAGGAATTTCAAAGTCAAGATTGATCATGAGAATCTAAATTTTTTTTTGGAGCAACGACTATCCTCAATAGAACAACAAAATGGGTTACCAAGATGCTAAGATATGACTTTGAAATCATTTATAAAAAGGGTAAAACATATTGTAGTTGATGCCCTTTCTCAACAAGTAGAGGAAGAAAATATTTGTGTCATTTCCTTAATACAACCTAAATGATTAGAAGTTGCACAAAATGAATGGCAACATGATCCTCAAATAAAATTTTCCATTATAAAACTTAAACATGACCCATATTCTATTGATGAGTATGTTTGAAAAGAAGATTCGTTATGGTACAAAGATAGATTATTTTTATGCAAAAATTATCATTTAAAAGAAGACATATGATCTCAAATGCATGATTCACCAATTGGAGGACATTCAATATTTTTAAAGACCTGTCATCATACAAAGAAATATTTCTTCGAGAAGGTCTAAAAGGAGATGTTGAGAAATTTTTGGTTGAATTTTTGATATGCCAAAGAAATAAAGGTGAAACA
Source organism: Sequoia sempervirens (assembly GCA_007258455.2). NCBI lineage: Eukaryota > Viridiplantae > Streptophyta > Pinopsida > Cupressales > Cupressaceae > Sequoia > Sequoia sempervirens. The sequence continues at coordinate 21,272 of VDFB02264374.1, read as the reverse complement.
ATAAAGAATCCAAGCCTCTTACAATCATTAGGCATTTCAACATAACTTTGGGGAGGAAATATCAATAGACTTATCACAGATCTACCAAATCTAATAATTTTGATGTAATTTTGGTTGTTTTGGATAGACTCACCAAGTATGCACATTTTTGTAGACTCTCTCATCCATTTCATGCCAATACCATGGCCAAAATATTCATAGGAAAAGTACAAAAATTTCATGGAATTCCCAAAATCATAGTGAGTGATTGTGACCCTAACTTCACTAGCGTTTTTGGACAAATTTATTTACAACATGGGGTACAAAAATAGCACATTTCTTATCATCCACAATTATATGGCCAAACAAAAATTGAGAATAAATGTTAAGAAGGATATTTACATTATTTTGCCTTTGATAAACAAACACAATGGTCCAAATGGCTACTATTGTGTGGATATAAACACAATGTAATCTATTATTAGTTTTAATGTTATTTTTTACTATTCATGGCTCATTGAGAGTTACATTTATTATTTTCATAAGGGCCTCTTCATTTTGAATGTGGGATTTTTTTGCATTTTATCATTGTTTGATGGTGCATCATTTTGGTAAACTATTTATGGTATTGTTTTTCCATTTATTTATTAATTGGAAGTATGGGATGGTAATTTTATGAGAATGTTTATAGGTACATAAGTGTTGGAGTATTGTCAAAGTTCAAAGTGTTAGTGTGTGGATGTATCTCTCCTTTGAAGATTAATACATGTCCTCTTTCCCATGTAGATTTTTTTCCATAAAAGAGTTTCTCTATGTAAATCATGTGATGCTTATGACTTGTTGGTTTATCTCTTATTACTTATTTCAAGTAATCACATAATATTTATCATATAATAATTCTTGTTAATTAAAAAAAGCTTAGATTTGCATAGAGTTTTAGAAGATTTTATTGCAATAGTTTCACCTTATAAACAGACAAACCCCTCATAAGGAGTTTTTTTCTAACCATGTGAAGTTTGATGGTGGAAATTTCTACCTTAGTGATAACTCTTTTCTAATTATTGTTGGGCATGGTTGAGTCAAGATCAAATTATCTAAGGAGAGTATCTACGGTATTTCACAAGTTTTGCACATCTTAGGATTAAAAAGAAACTTTTTATATCTATTAGCAAGATGAATAGTGCAAGTGTTTAGGTAGTCTTCAACAATGGTCAATGTATGATGGTACATTTATGCTTGGACCTACATTCAGTGTAACAATTTAGTTATACTTACAATAATGGGACTTGCACCATACAAGCTTGCAAATTTGGTACCTGCATCATCTACACCTACAAGATTAGTACTTGTAGGAAATAGATAGGTGACACGAGGACTTGCAACAAAGGCACTTAGAACACCTAGACTTGTAGCAAATATACTTGCAACAAGGGGACTTGTAACATCTAAAAGTGTGGTTTGGGTTCCTAAACATGCTTTCACCTCACAGAGCAAGATACTAGTTGGGAAGATTTTTTTGTGGCATGAACACATGAGCCACAAGTGAGAAAGGTCTCAAGACCTTGAATACCATAAATTTTGTAGAGTAGTTGGTTGATTGTTCTTTGAATTTGATTTTTGTGAACATTGTATTTATGGTAAACAAAATTGTGTTCAATTTTACTTGAGTTTGCATAAGTTATGGGATTTTTGATGTCAATCATAGTTGATGCATTTAGTCTTATATCTATGTGCCTTAAAAAGAAAAACATTTGTATTATGTTTCTTTTATTGATGATTTATCCATGAGGATTTGTATGTATTTTTTCAAGCATAAATTTGAGGTCTTTAGTTGGTTCAAGGAGTTTGAGGCTCTTGTGGAAAATGAAACAAGTAGAAGGCTCAAGGTGTTGAGGATATATAATGGTGGAGAATATTTTTTAGTCGAGTTGATATATTTTGCAAAGAGAATGATATTACATGACAGAAGACAACTCCATTCATTGTTAAGCAAAATAGAGTTGTAGAGATAATAAGATGTTGATGGAGAGGGATAAGAGTATGGTCAATGCAGTTGATTTGAAGCAATAATTATGGATAGAAGTTGTTAGTGTTATATGTTACTTGGTTAATAGGTCTCTTACGTCAACACATGGATAAAACCATTGTGTAGGTTTAGATAGGAAAAAATCCCTCACTTCAACATATTTGAGTTTTTGTTTACAAGAAACATGTTTGTTCTTAAGGAGAAATGATCAAAGTTAAAATATAAGATAGTGAAGTTTATTCTAATTGGCTAAGGTCATGGTCTAAAAGGGTACAAGCTTTGGGATTTTATGACCAAAAATACATTGTATATTCAATTTATGATCTTTAGAGATATTAGGCCTTCTTTTTTAGTTGAGAAATTGATGCAGGAGCATCTAAAGGTGTAAGAGAAATCTTTCATCACCCCAAAATATTTTCTAATAGTTTTTTATTTTATTTTATTTAGATTATTTTGCAAGTAATTGGTTTTGGGTAAAAATAATTATTGATGCACAATTTTTACCATTATCAATTTACCCTACAATTGAATAAAAGTCATTGTTGCAGTAACTACTTGGAGGTGAGCATCCCATTTCAATATGAAGTATTTAAATGTATACTATGACATGAAGTATTGTACCAATAATATTTTCAAATCAACAATTAATTTACAAGATTAGACCAAAAGGAGTTATTGACTATTTTAGCAAATAGAATCTATGACAACTTGGATATGACAGAGCTTCAAATAAAGAGAATATTTTAATAAAAAATTGGAGGGGATCTTGAACACCCAAATTCTAGTTATTATTCATATATTTTCAATATTTAAAATTATTAAATGGGGGGGTTACAAAGTGGGCAAAAGAAACTATTATTGGGTGGCTATATTTAGCAATTTTGATAGAAAAGAGAGGGAAAAAAGTGCCAAAACATTTTTGTATAACCAAGGGGTGTATTGGGTAGAAAAATGAAAGATATTGGAATTTATTTGCAGCTATAGGTTGTGCATTTCATTTGGAGGGGAAAATTGTGTTATTTTCAAGCTCTAGATTATGTTGAAAGCTCCAAAAAATAGAAGGTTTGAAGTTACAAATTTGGTACTTTAATCATGAGATGGGTGGAGCTACTAGAGGAGGATTATTGGAGTTAATTTTCGATTATGGTCATGCAATATTGGAAATTGAAGAAAAATACCAAAAGGTAGCTCCAAAAATTGTATTTTTGGGCTTCAAATCAAATATTTCAAGAGATAGTTTGGGTGTTGGATTTTTCTTCCTCATTCTAAGGATTTGGATGTCTATTTTTTCTCTTTTAAAACAAGCCATGTTACTATAACAAGAGTTCATATGAACCTTTAGCTATTTATTTAAGTTTTGTATCCTTTTGTAGGCAACTGAATTGAAGAAATAATAGAGTAGTTCTTAGTAACTTCTCTATGAGTTTTATTTCTCATTCAATTGAGGTATTTAATTTTCTATTCTAAGTATTTTGGGTGGAGAAAACCCTATCAGATGGTACTAGAGAAAGTGAATCCTAAGTGTGCAAACAAATCACCAAATAGTGATGCAATGTCAGGATCTAGAGGTAGTTGGCTTGAAAATGGAAGAAAAACCTTACTGATTGGAGGAAACCTTGCATTAATGAATTTTTATATTAAATGTAAGATAATAATATAGAAAAACTAAGATGCCTCCATGAAGAAATTGTGACGATAGGAATTTTGTTGTGGTAGAAGAAGGATTTAGAGCCTTGCAAAGACATATTAATGTCATTCAAGAGAAGTTGAGAAGAGGGTTTGAACCAAGAAGGAGATATGAAAGTGAAGATAAAGATAGTGCAACCCAATATGATGCACAATGATGCAGGGATAGGTGGTTTCCTTCACAACCATCACAACTCAAGTTAGTATCAAACAACAAAAGATTCTCAAACTTTTCTCAAGTCACCTTGTCAATACAACTTTGCCTTCACCAACTAGGTTTGCAGACTGGGTTTACTCTACTTTTCTCCTCAGTGGTTCTCACCACAACCAAACTTTTGATTGACTTAAACACCCTTCAATTCCCTCTTAAACATATTTCAAAACCTCTTAGGGTTCCTTTTGAACAATTCTCACAAAACCTTGACATTATGCTACCCTAAAAGACCAATTAGGTCTGTTTTTCAAAACAAGTCCTCTTAAATCTCTTCACCAACATAATACAACTCCTTATACCTTAAACCAATCAACAAAAAGACAAATTCATCAGGTTTTAAGGCTTCAAACTCTCTCCCTATCGTTGATCCAACAAACCCTCCTTTTTCACTATTGTGGGTAGGGTTTATTCAAACTCTAGGTTCCCAACCTTTTACAATCTTAAAATTTCCTCCAACACTCTTAAATTTTTTTTCCTATGCTCATAAGACCAACTCCCAGCCTTTACACACCTTATTTCATCTACTCACTCACAAAACCTTCATTTTTCATGCCTAATCCTTCACAAAACCCCCATGACAGTCATGTTTTGTTCCCCAAATCTCATCATACATAAGAAAAACTTACTCCCTACCATCATAGACTAATATTTTAATCCCATTCCATAGAGATACAGTGAACACAGTTTATGGAATGGGTTTATAACATATTTAAGACTTCAAAACCCTTAAACAGGGTATGCCCAAACTGTTACAATAAAATGAAGATAAAATGCCTCAAACATAGTTTCAAATGCTCAAACTAGATAAAAAACACATGTATCTCACCCCTCTACAATTTTCACAAAATTTTGGAGAGAAATATTACAGTATGAGTTCGTACAATTTGCTTGTAATGCAAATTTATAGAGAAAAACACAAAATTTTGAATAAAACAGGGGCTTTATTGATTGAATCTTCTTCCAAATATTTTCAACAACCTTCCACATCGGTGGAGGAGATATATTTATACATTTATCACATCTATCTTCCCTCCAAACTACCTAACCAACTTTCAAATTCCTCTTGACCATTGAGTTCCCTGAATTTTGTATTTTTGTATTACAACATTGGCAATTTTTGACAACTTTGGCATTTTCCCAATTTTGAAGCCCAAACCTTCTAAAAACAATTAAAAATGACTCAAAAAAATATTATATGATCTCCTAAGACCTTATTTGAAAAAACCTACAACTTGACACCCATAACCCTTTATAAACCTTGTTTTCATACTTTGCATCTTTTGAGCATCATTTTACTGGTCAAGTAGACCTTATTGACACAACTTGGGACCAAAACTCCTAAGCAACCTATCACTCAACATCTTGATCAGATAAAACTAGATGGGTGCTCCTGCACCACACAATCTGAAGAAAGTGAAGAGGAAAATAAACAAGTTAGATTGCTAAAATATATTAAAAGAACTGAGAAAAGGCCAAAGAATGACATCTCCACATATTTTTGTAATCTCAATCTAAAAGAGTTGATAGTTTTTATCAATGATATGGAAGAATATTTTCAGTATGAAAAAATAGAAGATCCTAAGTGGGTTAATTTTTTCAAGACCAAGTTCAAAGGTCATACTACAATTTGGTGGAAATAAGTACAATTATAAATAAATAGGATGAAAATAAAAGGTCACCAAGTAGGATAGAATGGTAGACAAATCGAAGAGGTAATTTATTCTTGTAGATTATGAGTTAGAACTCTTGAAGAAGATGCAAAGTTTGAGTCATATGAATAAGACAGTTGAAGAATATACTAAAGAATTCTACAAAGCTATTATTAGAGCAGGTCACTTTGAAGCAAATAAAGAAAAAGTAGCTAGATACATCAATGGATTGAAGTCTAGTATTCAAGAGGAGAAAAGATTGATAAGGTTAACTACTATTGAAGATGCATATCAAATTTCCATGAAAGTAGAAGAAAAAATAAATATGAAATTTAAAAGAAAACAAAGAGGAAGAGGTCATAGTGGTAGAACAAAAAGAAGATCATATGGAGGCCATGGACAACAAGATGAACAAGAGAGTGATGTTGATGATGCAAGCACCAACAAAAATAATAGAGGCACATATACATACCCTTCTAGAGACCAAATTATGGATATCAAAGAGGAAAAGGAAGATTTGGAAGAGGAGTATTCATAGGACCATGTTTCAAATGGGGTGAAGAAGGACATGGAGCTTATGATTGCCAACAAAATCAAGGAAGACTATTTATAGAAGACCAAAGGGTAATGATAGAGTTTCACGTGTTGATGAGGAGGTTAGATCTGAGCATTCAAAAGATTCAAAAAGAAGAGAGTCTCTTGCTATTAGAAGAGCCTTGCTAAAAGAAGAGGAAAAAGAAGAACCAATTTGCAAAGAAAGAGCCTATTTAGGACAAGGTGTAAAGCATGAGGTAAGTGTTTCAATGTGATCATTGATAGTGGAAGTACTAATAATCTAGTTTGCGAAGAAATGGTTACAAAGTTGAATTTGAAAATAATAGAGTACCCACACCCATATAGGATTACTGGCTGCAAAAAGATCATAAATGTTTAGTAAAGTTTAAGATTGGATATTATCATGATTGAGTGTTGTGTGACATTATGCCTATGGATGTATGTCACTTTTTAGGGAAGGTCGTGGTAGTATGACATGTGTGTTATCCATGATGGTCATCATAACACTTATTCTTTCACAAAAGATGGGGTGCAACATAAAAGAAGCAGAAGAAAGGGTATGCAACAATGATAGATTTTGTTTGGCAGACAAAATGATGAAAGAGGAAATTTCATTGATGATAGAAGAGGAAGAGGAAATGGGTAAGATTGAAACCCATATTTATTTGACACTGATTTATTTTCAAGTAACATTGAATAAAATATAATCAATATGGAATGAAATCCTAATGAAGGAGGATAATGAGAAATGTTAGATTTGTGAATAACATGAGACACGAGATCAAACAATGAACAAAACACCTTCCACCCAAGAGCTTTGCAAAATAAATATTTGCTATTCCTCAAAAAGAAAATACTTACAAAATGAATAATACAAGAGAGAATGAATGATTTATAAGAGCAACCCTAATGATAAAGGGCTTAGATCATGACAAGTGTCAAAATCTAGTGTGATGAGACATAATGATCTAATATTAGCTCTATAGTTAACATAAATAAAGCATTGAGTTAACTAATAAAGCAATCCTAAGTTTAGCTTAAGTGCATGAGAATTAGAATAATAATTAATTAATTATTAATTAATTATTCTCTAATACATGATAACTCTAACACCTTAAGTGTAACTTAGGGAGTAGCTAAAAAACTCTAAAACCAACACATAAAAAGTAAAGAAATCATGAATGGGTCCCAAAAACTAGGCATGATGAGGTACCCAGTACAACTAAAGAGATCTCTAAAAAGTGGAGAAATGGAGAAAACCTCATGGGAAAAATTCCACTCCAAAAAGAGATGAAAGCATTCATGAAAAAACATGACGGAAGGCCTCATGAAGACCCCCCAAGGATAACTTCCTAACCCCAAGCATCAATCGTAGCTAAAGATAGCGGGGTGATGCCAAAGGTTTCATGAAGATGTCTACAACCTGCTCCTTTGTAGGTGTGTACTCCAAGGTGAGAAAAATATCCTAAATCAACTATTGTATGAAGTGCATGTGGATCTCTATGTTCTTAGCATGCTAATGCTCCCTAGATTGCAAGAAATGTGAATGGAACTCTAATTGTCACACCAAAGAATAGTGGGACTATCAAGAGGAAAACCAAACTCATTCAAAGACTATTGAAGCCACAAAACCTCTTGGCTAGTCAAAATTGCTACATGATACTCAACCTCTGTGGATGATAATGCAATAGCAGATTGCTTCTTACAAGACCATGTAATGGGGCCAAAACCAAGGCAAAAAAAGAACCCAGTAGTGGAATTTCTATCATTGACATCAGTAGCCCATTTTGAGTGAGTGAAAACAATAATCTGAGGATCTCCTGATGTATAGTGAATACCATAATGTGAGGTGCCCTGAATATATCTCAAAATTCATTTGGAAGCTTGCCAATGACTCTCACGTGGATCATGTGAGAATTGAGAGACAAGACCAACTGCAAATGAAAGATCAAGATGTGAATGTGTTAGGTACAAAAGACTACCAACCAACTACATGTATAATATAGTATCTACTAAAGGAGTAGTACAAGTGGAAGAAAATACAACACCTAACTGGAATGGTGTGGCGGAAAGCTTGCAATCAAGCATGCCAAATCTCTAAAGCATGTCAAGAGCATACTTTTGCTGAAATATTGAAATCCCATCCAAATACTAAATAACCTGCAAACCAAGAAAGTAGTGCAGAAGGCCAAGATTTGTCATCTCAAATTGCTCCATCAAAGCTTGTTGAACATTCTGGATCATGGAGGATGTACCGCCTATAAGGATCAAATCATCCACATATAGCACAAGGAATTAAAGATCACCCTCCTGTCTCTGAATGTAAATTATGGGATTAGAATGACATCATGTAAAGCCAAAAGAAAGTAGAAAAGTGTCCATCTTCTCATACCAAGCTCGAGTTGCTTGTTTCAAACCATATAGTGAACGACGAAGTCTACAAACTAGTGAAGAGTCCTCAATAAAACAATTTGGTTGCTCCATATAAATCTCCTCATGAAGATCACCATGAAGGAAGGCACACTTCACATCCATATAAAATATTGACCATCCCTATGAAGCTGCAAGGGAAAGTACAACTTGAAAATAATTCATCTTGGAAGCAAGGGAAAAGGTCTCAGAATAATCAATAACTTTGACCTAAGAGAAACCCTTTGAAACAAGATGAGCCTTATACTTATCAATTGAACCATCTGCAACATATTTGGTATGATACACTCACTTGCATTTAAAAAAATTTTGTCCCTTAGGAAGAGGAACTAAATCCAAAGAATGATTCATCATCAGAGAAGAATACTCATCTGACATAGCACTATCCCACTCAGGAATACCAACCACCTCTAAAAACCTTTGAGGATCATCCAAAATGGCATGAATCAAAATACTAACACTTGATGTTTGTGCACAAGTGTGACATGACTGAAGGATCACTTGCCAAAGGTCCAACTGCATCAATAGTATTGCAGGCCCACTTGGGTAAAGGAATAATATTTCAAGGTGGTGGGATAGCTATAGCATCATCCTCATCCTTAAGATATGAGGAGTGAGTAGTAGGAGATGAGGGAGAAGCTAAGGATGGAGAATCCATCAGAGGAAAGTGCTCATCAAATTGGACATCTTGTCGAAACAAGAACCCTCTAAAATTAGGATTAAACAACCTATACACCTTAACATCCTCACAATAGCCAACAAATATGAGTGGTTGGCTCTTCCTCTCCATGACTTTCTGTTGAGCTTCAAGAATGAATGCCCAAGCCTCACAACCAAAGAGTATAAATGAAGATACATAGGGCTTGAGATGAGACCAAGCCTCCTTGGGAGTCATATGTCACAATGCCTTATGAGTCATAGGACTCTGAATATAATTGGCACAATTAACTTTCTCAACCCAAAACAAAGAATACATATCTCATGACTAAATAGTTTTCCATCTCACGTAAAGTTTTTTTCTTTTGCTCAACAACACCATTCTGCTGAGGGGTGTATGGAACTGTAAGCCAATGCTGCAAACCATGCTCAATGCAAAATTCCCTAAAAGTCTAATTAACATACTCCCCCCATTATTTGTGTGTATCCATATGATAGAAAGACCAGATTGCTTCTCCACAAATTCCTTAAAGATCTTGAAAGAATCAAAGGCATCACAATTGTACTTAAGAAAGTACACCCATGTACACCTAAAGAAGTCATCAATAAATGTGAGCAAATATTTGGCCCCTGAAAAAGAAGAAGTCATAAATGACATGAGGTCACTGTGAACCAACTCCAAAGGTGCCTCGGCATGTGTAGCTCTACCTGTAGGAAAAGAATCCTAGTGATGTTTTCCAAGAACACATCCTTGACAAACACCAGTAGTACATGAAATCCTAGGGAGCCCAAACACTAATGCCTATGTACTCATCTGTTGGAGATATATGTAATTGACATGACCAAAACGTTCATGCTACAACATGCTTATAGTGTCTACATGTGTTATGAAGGATGAACCTAAACCAATTGAACTCTCAAAAACATCAAATCGATATAAATGAGAAGTATTAACACTCCCAGTAGCCACAGTAATATCAAGATCATGAAGGTCACAGATAACTACGTCATGAAGGGTAAACTCAATTTTTCTACCAGTGTTAGATTGAAAAATCTAATAAACTGAGAGAAGGTTGGTGGAGATATCATGAACTACAAGTACCTCCTAAAGAAAACCACCCTCAAGTGTGATGGTACCTGAGCCCAAAACTGAAAGCTGTGTAGAATTCCCAACTACACTATGAGTAGTCATATGATTTGAAAGGGATGAGACCAAATCCTAAGAATGTGTCATGTGATGTTTCGCACCGAAATCAAGTATCCATGGAGTTGTAGAATGTAAGGACCATGCAGAAAGAGCATGACCTTTACCTGTAGATGAGGAAGAAGATTTGGGAGTGGAGATGTTATGTTGCTACATGGATTCCTCTAAAGCCTCTAATATCTTCCAACATTGATTGATTGGATATCCCTCCTTACCACAAAAGCTACAAGGTTCGCCTAATTTCTTCTTTGTCTTGGAGGAAGAGTCACTAGACTTAGAAGTTTTATCATATCGAGGAGTGCTTTGAGGTTCCTATTCTGACTTCTGAGATTTTTTGGAGGAACACTCACTACTTGATGAAGAATCTATCTTGGTCTTTTGTTTCTTCTTTTCTTTCCCTTTGGATTTTTGTGTTGCTAATGCCTAGGTTTTGAAACCAGAAAGAGAATCAAACTAAACCAACTTTAACTATTCACGAGCCAAACGCTCATAAAAAACTTCAAAAGTAAGCATGGTAAATGCATCACCCAATGCATCCATATTAGAGTAGTAAGTAGAAGAGAAGACCCGAAATGACCCTCAAATCTTAGATAGAATCAAGAAAATACATTCTTTGCCAATTTTATTCTTCCCATAACCCTGTAAAAGAAATTTGAATGATTTAAACCTCTACAGGAAGTCCTCAATGGAGGGAAAAGAATTAGGTACAAGTGATGTTAATTATGCCTCAATTTGGAGAACTCTATACTCATTGATGGTGCCAAAAATATTATTGAACCTTGTCTGCATAGCCCTAGGAATGTCACAAGACTCCAAATGAAACAAGAGTTCATCTGAAACATGCAATGGAATCAAACCCATAGCCTCATATGTCTTTTTCCTATACTAAAATATCTCAAATTGATGAGTCAGTGTTGGTTGTACTTCATCCAAAGTGGACCATAAACCCTTAGATGTGACCATTCTAGTCATATGAGCTTTCTAGGTATGATAGTTGTGTGGCATAAGATGTTCAAATGAAGAGGTGTCTACCATGATGGTTGAGGTTTTCAAAAAAATGTGTGGTATAGGATTTTTGATCTGTAATGTATATAGATACTGAAAGTGAGAAATATACCCCCCACAATAGGAAAAACCAAACCCTAATATAACTTTGAGAGTAGAAAGGCTTAAAAAAAGAAAACTTCACATTAGAGAGATCCCTATGTACTTGGTGAATATTTTGTAAAAATATATTGCATTGCTCTATACAGTACTGAAAGACCTTTCCAATGCCTATTTGTTTGCAAAAAACGGAATCCATTTTCCCAAGTTATGGCCCTAGAAGCACAAAAAAAAGAGATTGTCTTCAAATGACTGTAGCAACTTTCTATAAAAAAATTAGGAAAAAATACATACAGATCTAGAATGGGCTTGGAACCAGCTTTCCAACCCCTATTCATTTGCAAAAAATAGACAAATGAGGCCCAAGTTATACCCAATTTCGTAAAAGTGGTCCAATTTGCCTTTTAGAGGGAACCCAATGGACTTAAACTTTCAGCCCTTGGTTGCATACAGAACTAGGGTTGGGAACAAGGGCTGAATGTAGAGAATGTTCTTGAGAATATTCCCAAGGAATATTCGAGAAATAGGCGCTTCAAAAAGTTTTGACCAAAACATTTTGATTTTAAAAAATCAAATATTTGCAAAAAAAATTGCATGATTTTTTTAAAAAACCTCAAAGTACTATGCAATGAGAATATTCTATGGAATATTTTGAAAGAATATTCTATGAAATATTTTGAAAGAATATTATGAAAGACATGCCCTTTAAAATTACCACCTAAATCAAAAAGGCAACTTTGGAAAAAAAATTGGGTCAATAAATTTTTTTTGTATGAAAAAAGCTTGAAACCTTCAAAAAATATAAGAACCTTCCATTATTTTTTTCCTGTGTAGAGTCAAGGGAAGGTACGATGTACAACTATACAGATCTATATAGTTGTATAATTTTTTGCTTTGAAAATTGTGCCCTACAAAAAATGCCTCAAAAATTTAACTTCTCTATTTTTTGCAAAACGATAGTCGTTCTTAAGTTTTGTGGCCGCTCCGAACACAATGGAAAGGTCCATTTTGTGCCAAAGTACTCCTAAAATTCGCCCACCTCCAAAAATTCCAAAAAAAGCATTAAAAATTCCATATTTGATCTTATAACCCTAGATGAGAAAGAACTCATAAATGGAGAAGGGGTTCATTGAATCCTTGCTCTGATACCATGCTAGGTTTGTGAATAACACAAGACACGAGATCAAACAATTAACAAAATACCTTCCACCCAAGAGCTCCTCAAAACAAAGATTTTCTATTCCTCAAAAATAAAATACTTGCAGAATGAACAATGCAAGAGAGAATGAATGCTTTATAAGAGCAACCCTAATGATAAAGGGATTAGATCATGACAAGTTTCAACATCATGTGTGATGAGATGGAATGATCTAATATTAGCTCTATAGTTTGATGGATTCTTCAAATTTTGTAAACTACCATATATTAGCTCTATAGTTTTGATACACCATTTAAATGTGTTTCTGACTACGATCAGGCTAGATTTGGCATTCCAAAAAATTACAAATTTCAAGAATATGAGGGCAACCCATTTCTTATTTTTGCCTCAAATATCTTTGGTTCCAGTTTCATCAAGGTGCGAGGTCAAATGATGTATTTTTTTTCAAGTATGGTGAATACCTCCGACAAGCCCATTTACAAAGGAGGTACCAGAAAAGTGTTGTTTTAACTTCCAAAAAAATTCCTATAATGATTCTCACACCTTCACAAAAAATTTCAGCAGTGTTTGAATTATTTTGAATTGCTTGACTCATAGAAGATGTGAAAAACATATCATTTCAATTTTGGACTATATGGGAAAGATTCCATGAGCTTGAGTTTTAATTTGAGTGTAGATGGTGGCTTAGAAGTGGGATTTTCATATTTGAGATGCAAATAAAAGTGAACAAGATCATTGCAGATAAGATTGCAGGAAAAATAAATACCAATCAAATGTTTGACAAAATGTAAATAAAATGCATTGTAAAATGGGATATCTGAAAGTTGAAGTGCAAGGTTCAAATCATGTTTTAAATGCCAGTAAGGGGGATATTTGCATATTGGTTAAAAATTATTTTACTTGTAGAGAAAAATGACAGTTCATGAAGTGGGTTGTTACGAGGATGAGTTACTTGTAGGTGAATGCATAGAAAAAAGGGTTATTGGCAAAGTATTTGACAAAGTGTCAAATTAGCCTCAAAAGGAATGTTTAGATGTTTAACACTCAAAATTCTCAATTAAAATGCAAGTTAAAAGAAATTTTTAACTACCAGTGAAATGGGTTTTGACTTGGAAGTGAAAATTTTCACTTGCCATGTAAAAATGCAACGGTAAAATCACTTTTATACCTAGGTAAAAGGTTTGCATGGGAATTGTAAATGAAGACAAAATGGAAGAGAAAAGAAAGAGAGTGAAGAGGCATTTTCTTGATGCTAGTTGGTTGTAGATCAAGGGAGTTCAAGTGTGCCATGTGTCAATGGTGGATTGATTCTATGCCTTCTCCATTTTCTTCTCCTTTCTATTAAATGAGAAGTTGTTTCATTTTAAGGGGATTCCATTTTCTCCAAGTTTATGAAATTATAATTTTGTACAAGAATTGTCTCTAGAATTAAGAATTCTTCATATTTTAGAGTTTAATGTTGTAATATGTTTTTAATGGAAAGAAAATTAGTTTGCAACTTGGAATGAATTACCATATCATAATGTCTCTAGAATGTATATGTTATATTTTCAATCAAAGTAATCAAGGATTATAATGGTTTTTGTTGCACATTTGCTGCAAAAAGTATTTCATTGATGGCTTCTGTTCAAAGAGTAGGCTAAAGTGTGCTCTCAGTTAAATGCTAAATATATTGTGTTGCATTCATGATCTATAAGAATGTTACAGATATGTCCTAAAGAGACCTCATTATTATAAGGCAGTAATGGTTTAATGGTCATTGGTTTTGTGTTTAAGCTATTACTAGATAGGTTATTTCATCTTGACTCTATTATGGACAAGGAACTGGTCTAGTATGTTTCTTTTGTGCAAACCCTAGATGGAATCACCATTGAAAAATTTATGAATCTTTTTCATTTCAAGTTTAGCTTATTTCTAGTTTTTTGTATCTTCATGGAAATTAAAGAACATAGAGGTTATTCTTGGGAATGATTTAGTTGTAACTCCTTTGTGTATTTGAGATGAATATTTTTCTTAATTTATTTGTTCTCAATGTTGATTCAAGGTACAAGGGGATCATGCCTAAATGTAATGAAATGTATAACACCCTTTATACATTCATCTGAGAACCATCCACATGTTAGGAATCTGTAATGTGTTGTTTAGTTCAAGTTTTATCATATGTATAGATCTTTAAATATGAGCACCCTCCTAAGTCTTGTGGAGCTCAAAGTACAAAAGGCGAGTTATAGTCTTGTTCATTGGCCTTTCTTGTCCCTAGTGTGATTATAGTGCAATATCTTTGTCTTAACCTAATGATCCCTTGGTTTAGACATTGTGATTTTTCCTTAGGATTGGGGGTTACAAGAAAAAACACCAATAGATTGGTGACTCTGTTGAGGGACAGTGAGAAATCTATGAGCAAAAAGTCAAGAATTTGGTGAATCTGAACATCTAGTTAGATATTGAAATTTTCAAACCTGGAAGAGGTTTTGGTTTATGAAATTATAATTTTGTACAAGAATTGTCTCTATAATTAAGAATTCTTCATATTTTAGAGTTTAATGTTGTAATATGTTTTTAATGGAAAGAAAATTAGTTTGCAACTTGGAATGAATTACCATATCGTAATTTCTCTAGAATGTATACGTTATATTTTCAATCAAAGTAATCAAGGATTATAATGGTTTTTGTTGCACATTTGCTGCAAAAATTATTTCGTTGATGGCTCTTGTTCAAAGAGTAGGCTAAAGTGTGCTCTTAGTTAAATGCTAAATATATTGTGTTGCATTCATGATCTATAAGAATGTTACAGATATGTCCTAAAGAAACCTCATTATTATAAGGCAGTAATGGTTTAATGGTCACTGGTTTTGTGTTTAAGCTATTACTAGATAGGTTATTTCATCTTGACTCTATTATGGACAAGGAACTGTTCTAGTATGTTTATTTTGTGCAAACCCTAGATGGAATCACCATTGAAAAAATTTATGAATCTTTTTCATTTCAAGTTTAGCTTATTTCTAGTTTTTTGTATCTTCATGGAAATTAAAGAACATAGAGGTTATTCTTGGGAATGATTTAGTTGTAACTCCTTTGTGTATTTGAGATGAATATTTTTCTTAATTTATTTGTTCTCAATGTTGATTCAAGGTACAAGGGGATCATGCCTAAATGTAATGAAATGTATAACACCCTTTATACATTCATCTGAGAACCATCCACATGTTAGGAATCTGTAATGTGTTGTTTAGTTCAAGTTTTATCATATGTATAGATCTTTAAATATGAGCACCCTCTTGAGTCTTGTGGAGCTCAAAGTACAGAAGGCTAGTTATAGTCTTGTTCATTGGCCTTTCTTGTCCCTAGTGTGATTATAGTGCAATATCTTTGTCTTAACCTAATGATCCCTTGGTTTAGACATTGTGATTTTTCCTTAGGATTGGGGGTTACAAGAAAAACCACCAATAGATTGGTGACTCTGTTGAGGGACAGTGAGAAATCTATGAGCAAAAAGTCAAGAATTTGGTGAATCTGAACATCTAGTTAGATATTGAAATTTTCAAACCTAGAAGAGGTTTTGTCGTAGTTGATTTCAAGAAGTTGCGTGTGACTCTATTGTTGGAGGAGACCCAAAATAAAATTAATCTTTGTTAGAGCTTCATATTGTTTGAAGTTTAGTCCTCTATGAAGAGAGGTGGAAAATATGTGAAAATAACTTGATGAAAATGTGAAGAATATTTTAGATCTACAAAGGTTTCCAATCAAGAAAGAAGTTTTACAACAATTGCAACATATCCAATTATTTTTATGTATATTTTTGTTTTCATACAGGATAATATTACATGGATGAAAACCATGTTTGAAAGTCCTAGAAAATATTTTGTTCCCTTATTCAATGAGTGTTAGCACTAATAGAAAGGGAGTTGATAAAGCTAAGAGTTAATGGTTGTAAGTAGGATAAACGTGAATCACTTAAATATTTGCATAAGGATTGCTATTATGACTTTCTTCCTACATTTTTAAATCCTATTATGCAACAACAACCACAGTTCTAGGTATGTCCTCAAAGAATTCCTTTCTATGTGGGAAGATATAGACCATTAAATTATAGTGGTATTCAAGGTTTCCCAAGCCCTATTCCTAATGAAGTTAGGGAACACTTGCCAAAGTTCAAAGGGAAAATCTCAGAATCAACATGTAAGCATTTGCAAGAGTTTGTGACTTAATGAGAGATTATGAGATAGGCCGTGAAGATGTTGTCATAAGTTATTTATTCAATCTTTGATGGAAGATGCTAGAGATTGGTTTTCAGATTTATCATTGTGTTCTATCTCTTCATGGAATGAGTTTATAGCAACATTCATAGAATAGTTTGATGAGAGAATTGATGCAATTTCATTGATACAGAAATTTATGGACATTTAGAAAGATGAAGAAGAGTTAGTCTCAGCTTTCAACTTAAGGTTTTCAAAGAAAATAAGGGATATTCTAGAAGACCTTAGACCAAATTATGCATTGTGCTTGTTTTTTTACCTTGGAGCATTTGATGAAGAAATGAGTAAATCACTAAGAGAAAAGGAGCCTACAACATCACATCATGCATATGTTATAGCTATGGATATTGAAAATAATCTGAAGTACTCGATGCCAAAGGGATACATGGCTACAAATGTTGGTTTTCCTAGAACATCTTATACATGTACATCTAATGCAAGGAAAAAAATTAAAACTATTGGCAAGATAGCTATATCTTTGTTGTTCTGATTTGTCCATCATTACAATATGCAAATCATAGTGAGCTCCAAGTTGAACATGAACAAAATTTGAGTAGCATTGATCCTATGTATTTTTTTCATGAATTGTGTTGATCCTTTGGTTATTTATTTAATTTTTGTAGCATTTCATAGGCAATTTAATTAAATAAATTGTGAAGCAATTTTTAATAAATTCTCTATGAGTTTTCTTTCTCATTCAATTGAAGTACTTAATTTTTTATTGTGAGTTTTTTTCTGGATACACCCCTATTAGAAACCATATTAGAATCCAGAGTCTACAATGCAATTACAACCAAAGATCAAGATAACCACCCCTGAGGTTGAATAAGAGGTTCACTATTGACTTAATGAGGAGGATCATATAGAGAGGTTAGAGATTTTAGAAGAATAAATTCCACTTCAACTCTTGAGGGGGGTCACTTGGTAGAGAAGATAAATAGTGAGGTATAAATTACTTAATTTTAGATTTTATTTTTCCTTTATTACCAACATTGACGAGCCTTAAATTCTGACATAAGTAATGTCGATGGGTGATAGTGATTCCTCAAAGTTGATCATGGATAATGAAATGGTTGCTTCGAAGGAGAACAACACTTGGAGATTGGTTGAAATTTTCAAGAGGAGGAATTTTGTTGGTTGTGAATGGGTCTTCAAGAAGAAATTCAATTAAAATGACAATATTGAGAAGTATAAGGTTGGACTAGTTGCAAAATAATATTCCCAAGTTGAGGGAATTGATTATGGTGAGATTTTTTCTCTCATTATTAAGTTGATCTTGATTATGTTTATATTATCTATTACAATATATTTTGATCTTGAGATTGAATAAATAAATATGAAGACAACTTTCCTACATGGTGACTTGGAGGAAGAAATATATATGACATAACCTAAGCACTATGTGGTAAAAGGTAAAGAGACATTGGTTTTTGATGGTCTCAAATAATATCCCAAAATGTGGTACCCAAAATTTTGATTCATATATTTTGAAGTTGGTATTTGTAAGGTCTAAACCAAACCACTATATATATTTTGAGCAATACATTGCTTATTTCTATTGCTATATCTTTGTATGTTGATGATATGTTGATATTTTGTGAAATTAAATGAATGGTTAGGGATTTGAAGTCTCAAGTCTCATTACAATTTGACATGAAGAACTTGATTTCTTCTAATTTCATCTTAAACATGGAGATCAAAGGAGAGAGCCAACATGAATCTTTAGTTGCGACATAGTATATTGAATCTGGGTTACAACATTTGAGCATGGTAGACTACAAACTATTGAGTGCTCCTATTTTGGTGGGGACTAAGTTATCAATTGATTATCATTTGTTTTCACTTACAAAAATAGAAGATATGTCTCATGTTCCTTATGATAGAATATTTGGTATTTTGATATATGTTATTATTGAAGAGCACTTAGTTATACTAAGAGGGGGTGGGTGAATCAATATATCAACAATATTTTACTTTTAAAATCTTAAACAACCATAACATTAATACTTCACAATTTAATCATTCACAACAACAACACACATGCAAGATATAGCAATAAGGAACACAAGATGAACGCACAATTTATGTAAAAATCTTATAGGAGAAAGCTATGGAAATTATTGCTTATATAGATCTTCTTGTAGGCACCAACCAACTTCTTTTACAAATCTTCTCTTGTAGGCACCAACCAATTGGAGACACCAATCCTTACAATTGAGCACCAACTCAACAAGAGACACTAATCTCTTCTAATGAGAGGAACCAACCACTTGATCTCCTTTGTTAGGAAGTTTAGACATCCAAATTTGATCACTCCCATATGATCAAATTTACCTCTTTATTCATCCACTCCATCAATATTAATTTATTTAATTAATATTACACTTCCTGCCTAAGGTTCTTAAAGTATTTAATTTAACAATTAAATGCTTTACCTTACACTTTTTTCCTCTCTAAATTAAATAAATACATCAATTTATTTAATTTAGTCATCTTAACCTTTTGATTTAAAATTCTTCTTTTCTCTCTCCTTGTCACATCCTTCATAATCCCTTTTTAATCTAGATTAATTTAATTAATTCATGATTAAGATGTACATCCTCTTAATCAGGGGTTAATGTCACATCCTCCTACATTTTCCACTTGCTTCTAATCTCTCATTAATTACCCTAATCAAATATTTGCACAACCTTAATCAAAGTCATTAACCACTTTTAGCACCACTTTTTAGTCAACCTTTTCATTTTCCTTTCTTGGCATTGACCCTCTTTCCCATGTGAATTTTTAGTTCACATTTATTCACCCTAGGTCTCTCTCCTCCCCATGTGAATTTTTAATTCACATTTTATCCTTCCAAGACTTCTAAAACATTTGACTCGTCACCTCATCCACACGTGACCAATTCCCACCTTTTTGGAGACCCTCTCTTATCCATTAGATTCTCCTAATAATGTGAATTTTTAATTCACATTTATTTCTCCAACCACTTTCTCATTTCCCATGGAGATTTTTGAGGAATTCCAAAATTCCTCAAATGTCACTTTCATTCTCACTTGGGGACAAGAAGTTCTTTTTTGAGGAAATCTTCTCACTACCCAAGGTACTTGGAAGGTACTTGTCCTTCCTCCATATCATGTACTCTCCTTCCACATCACCTACACATCATCTCACCCTTAGCCACTTCACATTCCACATGTCAAAATGTGAGGGCTTGTGAGTCCTCAACTCACCTTAGCCCTTCATCTTGGCCTTGTTGGATAAATCTCAACCATTGAATTCTCTAGAGAATTCAAATTCCTCTATAAATACCCCCTCCTTTAAGGCATTTTTAACACTTAGTCATTTGAGCAACCTTATGCTATCATTTTGTGCACTCATTTTACAAGCATTTTTCTCTCATCTAGCCATTCATGTTAGTCGTTTACATTTGCATCCCACCATATAGTTAATCTTGCATTTAGCTACATCAATAGCCATCTAAGGAGCATAAAAATCAATCCAAATCAAGGGCCAACCAAGGAATTTCAATAGCAAAGAAGGTATAATCATTTGCAATCTTCTTTCATCTTATTTCTTTGTGTTAACAATTCCTTAGGCTAATCTTGAGGTGTTTTTTTGTGTTTTTCCATTGCATTTTAGTTATTTTTGTAACTCAAGGATATCACATTTCTGGCATGCTCGGTGGGACCCACAAGCGGGTTCCTCTATTTAACGTTTGTTGTTGTTGAGATTGTTTGCAGGAACAGGTCGTAGAGGGGCGATTATGCCCTCTTGGTCACCGCAGAGGGGCAACTACACCCTCCTATATGTTGTAAAGGGGTGACTACACCCTCTGGTTCACTGCAGAGGGGAAACTATGCCATCCTAGTCACTACAAAGGGGCGACTATGCCCTCTTGGTCACTATAGAGGGACGACTATGCCCTCTGGTTCACTGTAGAGGGGTGACTATGCCTTACTAGTCACTGCAGAGGGGCAACTATGCCCTCCTGTTCACTACAGAAAGGAGATTATGCCCTCTATTTCATTGCAAAATGGTGATTACACCCTCTGTTTCACTACAGAAAGGTGATTATGCCCTATGTTTCATTGTAGAAGGGAAACTACACCCCTGATTAAACTTTGTTTTCTAACATTTTACTGTAGAAGGGCGACTACACCTTGGTTTGAATCTTGTTTGCTAACATTTCACTACAGAAGTTCAACTACGCCCTCTTGCTGCTACAGAAGTTCAACTGTGCCCTCCTATTGTTGCAAAAGTTCAATTGCGCCCTCTTCTTGCTGCAAAAGTTCAACTACGCCCTCTTGTACATTGTGGAGGGGTGACTACGCCCTCTGGCTCACTGCAGAGGGT
>VDFB02264373.1:0-42108 GCA_007258455.2 Sequoia sempervirens | reverse complement strand
GTAAAGAAAAATCCATAACTTGATCAATCTTTGATGGCAACAAAGAGATAGAATATATGGGATAATGCTCCCACTCACACTCGCACAAGATCTTGTTCAATTTTAAACCCAAATCAAAGTGTGGAGGTGATTTCTTTATCTCACCCTAAAGTCGTGAAATGGCCTTTTGATTCTCAAGATCACTATAAAGTCGCGAGAGAAGTTACATACATCCTTTTTCAATGCCTTTAGTTTAAGTAAGCCTTCACGAAAAACAAAGACAAGTGAGAGATACTTTGTTCAATTGTTAATCCAAGAAACAAAATCTAGTAAGTGGTATCCCTAATGTTCATTTTAGCCTTTGCAAGAAGAAATTGAAAGATTCCTTTTAAACCCAAATGAAAATTAGTGTCCTAAGAACGAAAAGATAACAATTTCTTGAAGAAGTGTTTAAACAAAACACTTAAAGTGTTTAAATTTTTTTTGATCTTTTAAACTATCCTCCTCATGCTTCATTTTCCTTCTTTTATTTTCTTCATTCTCCTTCATTTTCACCTTGTACCTATAAAAAAAAGATAATCATGTGAGAATTAAATTCATTTTAATCACTAACTCCAAACAATAACATGAGTTCAATTTGAAAGAACAAATGATTTGGATAATCAAAAGTATTTATAAGTAGACCACGTTTTGATATTGATTGCATGGAGAAGGTATTTGTTAGATCCACTCTTTCTTATCATGATCCACATTACTAAAGGTAATGAGCCAATCAACATCATAAATTTCAAATTTTAGCCATGACCATAATGATGAATATGACTCACAAAGCTAATGAATTGTATCCCTAAGTCAACTTTAAAGAAAAAAACTTTCAAATGCCTTATCATCAATTTCAAACTTTAATAATAATGAAAATGATTCACAAAGTTAATGAATTGTATCCCCAAGTCAACTTTAAAAAAACAAATCTTTTAAAAGCCTTTATCATCAATTTCAAATTTTAATAATAATGAAAATGATTCACAAAGTTAATGAATTTGTATCAGATTAATTAAATGTGTTGAAATCATCAATTGGCTATCACCAAAAAAAAAGATCAACCACAAGAATTTAAAGTACCCGCCAGCCTCCAAATATAATCTCTTTCTTCCCTACTTTGTACTCTAACTGTTTCAAAAAATGGCAGTGTCAGGGAGCTGTGGGCCAAAGGAAAAATAGTCAAAGGACCTAATGTACGTTAGAGCTTGAAATAAGTGCAATAAGAGATCTTTCATTCATTATGGACATGGCTAGACACAAGGCATTGGCGTATAAATGCTAGGAAGGACTACAGTTCGGTCTATATCAAAAGGTTTCAAAATAGTTAATGCCACTCAGGAATAGCATTCAATTCTCATAGCATTCCTATACTATGCCACCACACCTATGCCTGCAGTTTTTAAGACTCAACAGTTTTAAGATTCAATTCTCATAGTGAATGCATAGATAATATGACCATGTGCGTAGGTGTAGAAGTGATTCTACAGATCTGAAATATAGGTGCATATTAAAGATATTAGGTGAAGCACAGACAAGCCATGTCAACTGTTTGACATAATGGCTACGGTCCCATAAAAGGCCAGTGACTCCCTTAAGTGTTTTAGAGGACTGCAATCTCATGGAATGCAATGATGGCGTGATATGCACAAAAAGGATTCATTGAGTAGGCACAAGTACATCTAAAGCAAGTAATGTTAGTAGGTGTAAAATCCAAATTCCCAACCTTTCTCATACCCTACCTTCTTATGAGAAAAAAAACAAAGAATCCATGACAATAGAATTAATGAGCAACAGTTAATAACAAAAGCAGTTTGTAATCCAAAGGGAATAAATAACACACCAATTTAATGCTGGGAGATTACAAAATTAACGAAGCTCCAATCAACAAAGGTTGAATTTGAGTGTTTTATATGCTTATGCTATTGAGTGTGTACACCATGATTCTTTCAAACTATAGCATAGCCTACTTCATTTATTGCTTTGAATAGAGAGAATTCAATGCCATTAGTAGGTGTAAAGCCACTTTATATGCTAGTTGTTGTTCATGAAAGTGCATCTCATTTTTCGATTTTTTTTGTGAGACTCATTACCCATAATCTGTGGATTGACTTGATCGGGCCTTGTTATGTCCAGTGCCATAATGAAGCACATGAGATGTACATGGTAAAGGGGACTGATTCTTATTGCCTATGATGGTAAGAGAGATGTAATGTCTACGCGAATACACTCATCTTATTGAAGATGATGCAAATGCATGATGTGCACACATGTTAACGTAAAGGGGACCCCCTCCATGTGCGTCCCTGTATTTCATATCTACATTGACAGGAGCAAAGATAGAATGTTCCAAGGGTGAGGGGTAGGTAGTGGAGGACCGAGCCAAATTTTTATGTGCAGAGCAAGACACAAAGTGGCATACGATGCAAGAAGATTGTAATCAATTGTCATAAGGAATTTTTTTTAAAAAAATGACAGTTTGTGAAGGCATAAATTACACCACTTTCAAGCTACTGTAGTTGGCAGGTGTAAACCTGTTAACAAAATTTCATGCTAATGCAATGGGTAGGCATAAATCTGCATTCTATAATCTTTGTCTCAAGCAAATGCACTTGTTAGGTGAAAGAAAATTGTGCCCAAAGTAAAACTTTCAAATGAATGCAAGTGGTAGGCGTAAAGCTAAATTCTGTAACCTTTTGCTAGCATTCGTTCCCGCTTGCGTGCAAATGGGAGCTTTAAAAAAAAACACAGATTCAGTCAATTCATAGCATGCAAAAACATAGAAAGTTAATGAAACTCACAGTTGGGTAAACAATAAACAAGTCGATGCATTTATTACTAATGAAAAATCAACAGCCAATGCAGATTTGAAATCAATTACATTTGAGAAGATGTTTAGACACTGAAACTCTAGATATTAGACATTAGAAATGTAGGAAAGTATGATTCTATCGATGTTGAAGTCCAGTTTAGTCGAAGATACCCACATAAGTTTGTTTCCAAACTCAAGGAAACCACCCATCTATCAAATCTCTCGTCGCTCGGTCATATTGAAACAAGAGAGGGATACCCAAATGTGACTAGTACAAAAATTTCTCAAGAAGATGAAGAGAAACAGAAGCAAACCTGTAGCCCTATGGCTAGCAGTGATTCTGTGTTACCTGAGAACTAGGGAAATGCTATGTCCACGGATGATGTAAAACCACTATTTAGAGTTAGAAGCAAACACAATGTCATTTAAGGAGATGGCCATTGTTTCAATTTGAGAGATAATTTTTGGCAATAGAAGTTGTTTGCCTCCACACCAAAAGGAGAGATAGAACTAAAAGGATGGTAGAAGATTTGAGATGTATATCAAGAGACATTGTTGCAGGGTTTGGATTTGAAAGCTACAACTTAATGATAGATGTTACGGGTAGGGTATTACCACCACCAAAGATTAGGCATAAGCACAAGAGGAAAAGTCGCTAGATGGTTCATGGAATATGAGAGGCAAGGTTAAGGGCATCAAAATTACTCATTGGTCATTGGTAAAATTTGCTCTTTCAAAAAAAACTACCAGATGAGACAGTAGTAAATTACTTACAGCAAGCAAATCAAATGTCACAACACAAAATCATATGCCATGGCTGCAATATCCAAAATTTCAATAGTAATGATCCTAGAATGAATACTGTAACAATTCCATCGAGTTAAACAAAAACTAAAATTCATAGATTCATTCCATTTGGTCAAGTCTTATGTTAGGTTATTTCAAAGATTCGAAAGCAGAAAATATTTATAAGCCCTTTAAGAGATAGACAAGCAACATATGACTTGGCCCTCCTTCTAGCGCCATAATGTGGATGCTAAATTTGAATTTTGGATTTAAAAAAAACAAACATGAGTTGTTAGTTGAATCAAGAAAATAAGATAGAACATCCCTATGAAATAATTGATCATACTAAAATATGCAAGCTAAATAGAACAAATATAATTAAAGGAAAGCACATAAAATCATGACCAAACCCTATCCCATAGTGGATTGGTGCTTCTATGGAAAGAATCCCTTTCCCAATCCTTGTTAAGATAAGCTAAATGATGAAATTCTTTGAAGATGGAGTGATGATGGGAAAAATCATTTCTCCTAAAGAGAGTAACTTTACATGAATGATTGTGGAGATTGTGGAGGATTTGATCAAGAATGAAGCCTTTCATTTATAGATTATTTTGATGAGAGAATGCTTATGAGAGAGCAATGTGGGATAAAGATTTGACCAATGAGAAGAGGCCACTTGTCAACTTGTGATAGGCTTGAGGATGAGCACATTTTGGTCAATGTGCCAAAGAGGGGGGATTCAAATTTGAATTTGATAGTTAATGTTGAGTTTGACTTGTGCAAGGGACATGTAAGAGCTTATTGATTGATTTGTTGGATGTACATGTCCACTTGTTTATGAATTCAAATTTGAGGGAATATTCCTCAAAGATGCCATGTTGATCGAAAATAAGGATTTTATAAATGAATAAATTGATTTATTGGTGCAAGTGGGAAAAGCTAGAGGATGTGATGGGTGGTTAGATTAGGTAAATCAAGATTAGATTAACTGAGGTGATGATTAGGTGAGCTTGACCCCTTTGACTTGAATATTTTGATTTATTTAAATCAAAAAAGGGATGAAAGGTGATTTCAGACTTAATTAAATAAAGGATTGATTAATTTAATAAAGGAGGGTGATGTTAGGATCTAGTTGATTTATTTAATTTAAACGGATGACTTTAGGAGATTGATAAATAAACTTGATTTATTTGCTGAATGGATGAATATGACCTAATCGAATGCATTATGCCAATTTCACGTGTCTACACCTAGGAATTAATTCCTCCTATGCACAAGGACTTGATTCGATCATTCCTAAAGAGAGCACATGATTAATGCTTCACTAGTTGTAGACCAAAATGGTTATCACATTGTGTATTTTTAGTTTTGAATGTCTATCATTGATCACAGAATGATATGGAAGATCAAGCAGCCAAAACACGATCATATCAGGTTTGAAAACCCAATACCATGGCTCATCGTCTCTTGGCCAATGAGAAAATGTTGACTGGGATCCATGTCACTCATTGCATGGGATCCACCATACTCCCCACGGTGGTCAAAAAACACCATGTGTCAATAATTCATGTAGCTCACATGTTGTCATCCAGGCATTAATAAAATGTAGTGAGGTGTGTGATGAATGGCCCAGATTAGATCCAAAAACTACATAATGACTATTGATCTCACCGTCATTAGGTACTCATACATGAGTCAAACTCCATACAATAGGGACACATGTCAGCATCTTATGGACCTCACAGATTTCATGACGGCTCACCATAAATGCCCATGTAGTGTACAATGAGTGGTAGGGATTGAATCTCCATATCCAATGGTGAACCTTCCTGGACATGCTAAACATTAATCATAAAGAGGGGCAATGACTAGGCTGATGATAATAAGACCATTGAGGATGACAACTTAAGCCCATTAAAATAATTAGCCCAACTTTATAAAAATTTGGTGCAAGGCCATGCTCAGAGAGACCAACTTTCATAATCGAAGGGGCTAGTAAGCAAATGTATTTGAAGGCTTAGGTTATGACTTACTTAACCGGTGACTAGTAGGAACAAGTCACTGAAAAATTATAACATTGAAGGGTTTTGGAATAGGATTCTTGTGAAGTTAGGGTTTACAAACCAAAACCTATAGCTCATCCTAGGTTACAAGGCTCAAAAATCATGATATAAGTCATGATTTTCTTAAAATTATGCAATATTTTTAGAAGCTCTATCACCCTTCTTAGATTTGTTTGAAGTTTTCTATTTTTGTCGGTATTGAGATTTATATTGTTGTTTCATGTTTGAGTTGGCATAATTAGGTTGATTTTCTATTTTTAGTTTTTCTCCCAAAAGTGTTGTTTGAACTTGACCCGTGTCCTCAAGCATAAGGAAATATGAAAATTCTCGCATTAAGTTGATTCACTTACGGGTTGTTAGTCAATTCTTTGTGGGGATCTCATTTCCTAATGAATATAGAAAGATAGATGCATCATAACCGCCTTGTTACCCTTATCCTCTATTAACCCCATTGTTCATCAATCCATATTGGTTCACCTATTTTTCTATGTTTCATTTTGGTGAAGTCAACTTATGAGCATCATATCTTTATGATTTTGGAGTCCATTTTCAACCCTACATCTAGGATTTTCACTACTTTGCATTACATAGCATTGATTTTCATCTCATTTAGGGTTTTAGGTTTTCTTTTTTGCATTCTTTCACATTATAAAAATTCAAAAATATCAATCATTTTGTATAGTGTTTACACATTGCATTATTAATCATTTACATTAAAGAATTGAATCAAAATTGCATCACAAATTAGGCCTTTTTTCTTTTCATTTAACATCATTTTGAACTTGCATTTAGATCCAATTTTTAAGAAATTTAAAACTATAACCATCTATATCTAAAAAGCATAAAAATTAACTCAAAAATTTGTAAATTAATTTTTAAAAACCTTGAAGTGAGACCTATTTTCCCATGGGTGAATGATTCCCTGATGAAGATTTTTTCTATACTTTTGAGCATCAAAAACATTGTTTCTACATTTTGTATTCCTCCATTGATTTTGTTGTTTTAGTTTCTAGACTTTTTGTTTTCTAAAATTGTTCACATTAAGGTCAATTTGTCGAATTCAATGCATTGTTTGAATTAAAATTTGCATCATTTTCTAATTTTTGCATGGTATAATTTAAAAATTATCTTACTTCAAATCTAAAAATTTGTAATATCTTTGCATTTAAATTCATTCTTGCATAATGGACATGCATATTGGTAATCTATGGAAGTCCTTAATGTCTTTAGTTGATGTATCAAGTTGTGTGTTTGGTAATGATCCTAATGCAATAGAACCTAACCATGTTGAATCAACCCCTAATGAATGTCCTTGTGATGTTGACATCTTAGGTGAAGATGATAATAGCATGCATTAATTCATAAGTAATTTTTTGTGAAAACATTGAGAATAATGCATCATTTTACCCCTCCATGCAATAATTAACACCTCCTATTATCCCACCCCTAGAGATGTTTTATATTTTATATCATGTGATTAAATCGCAAACCAAGCCTAAACCTTCAACCATGAGTGAACCTAGCCTCTCTCACAAATTTCATACTCATCCATCCTATATTAAGAAAGTCACCAACACACCCATCGACCTAGGAGAGACTAATGGCCAAGGCTTTAATATCTTAGCTAAGCAAGGATGTGACACAACAAATGAACATGAGATTCATAAGTTGTTAGAAAAATCCCAATTTAAGATACTAAAGGACTAGGATATCAATATCCTCCTCCCTGCACATATTTGAAGGAAACAAGTGTCCTTCATTATGGAAAAATCCCTCACAAGAATGATAGGATCATCTTAGGTCCTCCTCCTCTGAATCCACCTCAACTAGCTACTCAAACAAGTAATAAATCCAAACCTTACAAACTCAAATAATTTACATTCCTACATTACAAAAATAGAAATTGAATGAAAAATGGAAAAACTTCTCCATCTAAGATGGATTAAATTTCCACCTATCAGTAGAAGGAAAAAAGGTAAGAGTACAAACATGAATTATTGTGCATATCATAGAACTATTGGGAATTTTATTGATGAGTGTCATGCTTTAAAGATGATCCTCGATGAATATGAATTCATAAAGATAATCCCTTAAAATATGCATGCACTTTACTTCTTGCCATATGATAGTTGTAGGATGATAGCATGCTCACTATTACATGTTTTACATTAATTTCCAATCATTGTCTATATTGCAAGGAGCTCATTCTCACCACTTATATCGGCTCATCCTTGTCCTACACTTAGTGGGGGAAATGAGTGAGATAACCTTGTCCTATTTTGGCACTTGACCTTCTCCATTTGGCTAGTTGTCTTCCTTCCACATATGAGGCACAAGATTGGGATGTGGACGACCTGCTATAGGTTGAATTACATGTTCCTTACTAGTCTTGTCTTTTTTTCTTTTGATGTTCTTTATGTGAATGCATGAATGTGTGTAATTTCTTCCCCCATATCATTATATTTGACATTTTTTTGTGCTTAGAAATTTCTTTAAAGTGGGGGAATACATTGGCATTATATCATTATGATATTTTTTACTATAATTTATGTTTCATTGTATCGTCTTCTTACTTCATGTGATGTGTCCACTCCTTGGTGGTGTAATTGGGTTTCATGTCCTTTAAGAGTGAAAAATTTCTTGGAATATGAAATTCCTCTTATTGGTGATGCTACACATTGCATTCCCTAAGTTTTGAATCTTTTATCCTAGACTTATCCTGTATTAGAGACATTAGGCACAATGTTCCCTAAGATGAGACCATAAATGAACTAAGAGAAACCCCTTTGAACATGCCTTATCCTATTTTAATTTTATCCATAGGTATTTAGCATAACATAGCTTGCTAACCTTTTCAAACTTGAAGTTACAACAATTTTCATAAAAACCAAGCATAACACACCTTGCTTTCCATTAGAGTTGTTTTTCTTCATAAGTGCTTAGCATAATTCAGCTTGGTAAGCCTTATGAAGCTTGAAGTTCATATTATGTGGTGCCTTATCAAAGTTATCAACAGGCATAGCTTTGGTATGGTAATGGGAACCTAATAAGATTCTCTCATTTTCCACTTAGGGGGGATCACCTAGTGGACAATGGATTTCACTAGCCCATGTGAGTGCATTTTTGTTTAAATAGTGGAAAATAAGTTCCACTAGTAAAAATGTTTGGAAAAAAAACTAAGGATTGAACCACATCAAGTTGGACAAATGGTCGAGGCTTGATCCACCCCTTTTCTTATTTTTCTTTATTTCTTTGAATCTTTGACGTTGTATGATTGAGTATCTTGTCATTGTTGCATATGTATGTTTAACATAGGCACGCATATTTTTGTGCCTTTGTTGGTTTTTCCATGAGATCTTAGATATTTGGGTCTTGATCATCCTCCTTAACCTTTTTCATCTTATCTTTTTGATAATTATACAATTAGATCTCTCTTGATTGTCTATTTTAGTGTGAGTTTGACATAAGGTCATCCTCTCACTAGAGTGGGGGCTAAATGTAGTGTAGAAAAATATATCCCTTTTTATTTTCACACTTTGTTTGGTCCCTCCTAATTAAAATGGACTTAATTGTCCCTTAATAAGCTCTATGATTCATTTACAAGCCTACTAAATTACATTTTCTAAAGGAAAAACCCAACAATAATTAATGCCATGACATTGCACTTTACCTTTAGCAATGTGTGTTCTAAGAATAGGGATATGGGACCCATTCACCCATGGTAAAATGGGCCCTCCCTAGCCCTTTGAATACAAATTGAAAATATTTTTTTGTGGTATTTTATGTTCCTTGAATCTATATTTCAATGTCAACTTGTGATATTTGAATTTTAGGAAATTAAGGATACATACCTATAAATACAAAGTTATTTTCTAAGTTTCACCTAGATTTTCAAGAGAAATTTTGTGATATTTCAAGTGTAATTTTACAAGATCAAATTTGATGATCAAGATCATTCAAGTAGATATATTAAATATTTATTGCAATATTCAAGATCCAATCATCATGTCAAAGTCTTCTTGTGTCATGCATGTTTTTGGAGCTAACATTGTGTTGTAGGTTTCAAGATTAAGTTCAAGCATTCAAAGTATTATCTCAAATATCAATATCCAAATCCATTGAGGTCGTTTCATTCAAGTTGTAAACCTTCTAAGATCTACATTCAAAGATTCAACCAAGGGTTTGTTGAGTGGTAACATAACATTTTTCATTCTTCATTCCCTCTTTCATGCATTATTTCAATTCAAGGTTTAATTACCCAAACGGGGTTTGACCAAGGAAAACCCCCATTCACCTAAAATAAACATTTTTCCCTCTTGTGTTTGTGTTGCAGATTTAGGTTGAAGAAGAATTGGAGATGTACTGAAGTGCAAGATTGTAAAAGTTGTCAAAGTTGCAATTTTTTTCAAAGTTGTTAAATCATGGAATCTTACCTACATATTTGATTCTTGAATTTTTGACATTGAAACCTGGGAAAATCACAAGCTACATATTAGCATTAGAGGCTCCTGAAAGTTGAAAAAATTCTCTGAAGAAAACCCATTCTCCCATGGGCAAATGAGTCCCAGACAACCTCCTAAAAGTGACTTTTGGTGACTAGTAAACATCATTCTTCCCTTCTCAAATTTACTGGAAATTTTGTGGTTGTATCAATATTAAGCTTTATATTGTTGTTTCAAGTTTGAGTTGGATAATTAGGTTGATTTTCTATTTTTATTTTTCTCCCAAAAGTGTTGTTTGAACTTGACCTTCATCCTCAAGCATAAGGAAATATGAATATTATCACATTGAGTTGGTTCAAACAAGGGTTGTTAGTCAATTCTTTATGGGGATTTCGTTTCCTAATGAATATAGAAAGATAGGTGCATCATAACCCCCTTGTTACCATTATCATCCATTAACCCTACTGTCCTTCAATCCATATTGAATAAACACTTATTTTTTATGTTTCAATGTAGGATGATTAATGGAGGTCAAGCCTATAATTTATAGGTTTTTAGTAGCCAAAATAAATACTTGAGATGTATTTTTAGATATCCAGGGCTAAGATTGCATTACAAGATGAATATTTTTCCTTGTGAGAAGTGTTACAAGGTCAAATTTTGGTTTAGTGATAGGTGGCAAGGGGAAGAGAGATATGTTTTATCATATGTGTATGAAAATACCTTGGAAAGAACATGAGGTTGACAAGTGGAAGAGAAATTAAAAATGTAAGAGGATAGAAATCAATGAGAGTGACATGTGAATTGAAGAACAAAGCATAGGGTGGCTAGGAGGATTTCACACATGTGTGAGCAAAAAATAAAAGACTTCATCAAAGATGAGGTGGAGGGTGATGATCACTTATGCATGCTCACACATGTGTGAGCATTGAAAATAATTGAAGACACTTTTCACATGATGGAAAGTTTGGATATTTTGTGATGAGAGCCATTCACGTTCCATTTAATACCATATTTTAACCTTTTAATTTTCCTTAATACCTATTTTTATATTCCATTTCTATACTATTTTACCACCTTTATGCTACATATGGTTAAATATACATAAGTAATTATTAATTTAGTTTTTGGTTAAAATATGAAAAATTAACTATTGAATTGTATTTACTAGAAAGCATAATCATTTCAATTTGGAAAATTATTTATATCAGTCAATTTGTATTCAATATCTATATCAAGTTATTAATTTTGGGGCTTAACATGATATCAATTATCAAATCTTTTTTAACATAATAATTTTAAATGAAGCATTCTATTATCATAAGAAAACTCAATATGCTTCATAAATTATAATTATATTAGGAGGTTTTTCATAGTGAGAGTTAGGATGGATGAATCTTCTAATTAAGTAATTTTTAAGGAATAGAAATTTATTTGAACATATTTTGATATCATTGGAAATGTCATTTTTACCATAAGAAAATCAAGAAACTAACTTTAAATAGCCTCTTCGCATGACACAAAAACATGAACAAGCATAATCATATATTCACATAAAAAATAGAAAATGAAACAAAGTGATATATTTAATCAATTATTATGAAGAAATAAGGTAAACACATCTAGGAATAACTTTTTTTGATATTTAATAGAAAATTATATATTTAATAAAAATGTATATATAACATATTTGAACCCATTTGATATGCTATTGCAATGTGAAAATTAGAGGTTTATATAATGTTAAAATATATTTTATATAGTACACTTGGAAAGCCAACAACCATGTGTTCCAAACAGTAATTCATAAGGAAACTTTACATGAGCAATTTCTATAAAAGTAGATGTATCCAAAATTACTACGAACCCACCACCATGCTTATCACTCAC
Organism: Sequoia sempervirens; assembly: GCA_007258455.2. Classification (NCBI taxonomy): domain Eukaryota; kingdom Viridiplantae; phylum Streptophyta; class Pinopsida; order Cupressales; family Cupressaceae; genus Sequoia; species Sequoia sempervirens. The sequence goes on along the minus strand of VDFB02264373.1, from coordinate 30,097 downwards.
TAATGATATCACCACTCCAAGAAAACAACATAATACAAGATAACATGAACTGTAGTTCATACTAATAGACAACATAATTATCCACAATTATTAGACTTATAAGTTTAACTTTAATCTTCTCACCATTATCTTTTGTATTAGCTCCAAGTCGAACTAAAAAAGGGTTCAGATGGAATGCCCCGTCAATGTACCAAGTTCTTGTTACTTTCTTTGTAAAATCAATCTATACCATTAATGAACAAAATATCATTTTTTATAATGATGGCATTATTTAAAAAATATAGGAAAATAAAAGCTAAACAAAGGAACCGGACAAACAAAGGAAGCAGACAAATTACAAGAGAAATAGTATATTATATAAGATGACCTTTATAAGAGCATTGGGAGCATTGCAAGGACCATATATATAACAATACATCTTCCCAATTTTTAACAGAGAGTGATAGGCCGCAATTTGCAAGAAAAGGTCCAGCTGCTAGAAAGAAGTTGAAAAGTTTAAAGTCTGCAGGAGGGAGGGAGATCACAGCCAGCAAGATATTATTCTAAGCCACCAAATGTGAAGTCGTTGTTTAAGAGGAAAATTACCGGGGTGAAAAGGAAGAGCGTTGGAGTTTGGAGAAGTCGCAGATTTTTCACAAAGGTGAAGAAACCATTCAGTGTGAAAGGAGATCACAGCAGTTGACTGCAGGAATCTGCCAAGGAAGAGATAGTGGGTGTTGATACCTTGTTAAAGGAAGGATCAAAAGATAAGGAAGATTATTGTATGCAACCCACCGAAGTCAAGGTTTTAATTGTTGCATGTAGATACAGGCACAGTTGATGAAGATCTAACCAGTGAAAAGAGAGAAGCAAGGTGCCTGAAGCCACCATCTATATTTTTTTTAGCAGAATCACAATCAAGTTTGTGAAAAGTTGCTAAAAGAGTAAAAAGAAAAAAGAAATTGGAGGAAGAATTTATGAATTTTAAAAATTCAAATAAAAATTATAAAAAAGATAAAGGAGTTAGGAGAAAAGAAAATGAATATTTGTGTGAAATTGATAATATTTAAAAAGAAATAAACAATGATAGGGAAAAAAAATTAAAAGAAAAGATTGAAGTTGTTTGATGGCGTCAAAAAATGAATCGAAAATTTGGAAAAGATGTGAGGAAGGTTGAAAAGAAACAATAATTCATAGAAAGATAAAATATGAAAATTGAAAGAACAAAATAGTTAGTTAGATCAATTGTTTGCAACATGCCAAAAGGAAAATGAGCATTTAAATTCAAAGCCTTCAGTCTATGTTGTTTCATGTGATTCAAATGATTTGTGTTCTTTGTTTGGTATGAGTGATGTAGCTAAAGATTTTTGAGGAAAAGAGTATGAGGTTGAAGGTAAGGATGCGTTTGAATCAACAATTTTGCCAGGTTGTGATATTAAAAGCAAATGATGGTTTGAAAAGAATGTTGGTTTTAAAATAATGAAAAAATGGATTATAGAAGAAAATAATTACAAAATTATGGATAAGGAATTAGAGAGCCCATTGAGCTAATACTAAGATCAATAAATAAAGGTGTTGAATATGTTAGTGGTAAAAACAATAAAAATGATGTTACATATATTATAAGTTCAAACAATTTAGTTAAAAGAATGTAATGTATGCAATGTTCTTATTGTAAGAGGGAATGACGTATAAAATAATTGTGTTGGGATCTCCATTCTTGTAGTATTTGTGGATTGAAGATGTTGGATGTTATGGTTGTGTTGCTGATATGTGATTGTCATTGATGTCAACACTATTGGCCTTAAAGACATTATAAGTTGTATATTGAGAAAATTGTAATGAAATGAGTTGCAAGTTGGCAGTGATGAAGTGAAGTTCAATATGTTGGTTAGCCCAGTACATTGATGATCAAAGGTTTTTGATTAAATGGTTTGTTGTCCAGTATATCTAGTTTATCCATGTTAAGTTTTAGAGATCCACATGAAGATTTGATCGCGTTATGAGCAATTGTGTTCTGATAGGTTTTTTGTTGCTTTAGTTGGTGTTAATGAATGAAGATGATGTGATTCTAGTAAGTTTAGTTGTTACAGATGCTTTTCTAGTGATTCATTATGTTTGTGTATGTTTCTATATTGTGCTCTATCTATTTTTGCACATCCACATTGATCGTTGTGCTTGCAATTAGTGATTTTCTCTTGTTTGTTCATGTTTGTTCATGTTCATGGATGACAAAGTGATGGTAGCATGTTGTGGATCTTCGAGGAATAATTTTTGAAGGTGGTTCATGTTCAAGGATGTTGTTTTAGGTCTTCATTATGTTGTGGCCGATATTGGCTAGTTCACATTGATATTTTTTATTGATTTGGGCCGATAGTTTCTATTCATTTTATTATTTTGTTGAAGCCGACATGTAGCGATGTAATTCTTAGTTGTGGATATATATAAGCGATTGTTTATACCATTTGAATGTATGGTGCATGAAAATAATGTTCAAATCATTCAAAGGTAGAAGAAGAATGTGAAGAAGAGTGAGCAGAAGAATGAAGAAGTGTTCATGTGCTTCACTAGAACTGTAATCAGGAATTAGAAGATGTTATTCTCTCAGTTCAAAATCCTACATATGTAATATGAATGTTTTTGTAAGACAGTGTGTCTTTGTTTGGGAAGTAAGTCTTGTTGTATTTGAGCAGTGAGCTCTAGGCAGTGCGCCTAAATGCATGTGCATTCCCCATATATTATTCTTTATACTTTTAAGAGGGTATAATCTTGTGTATTGACCTCCATCGTGGTTTTTCCCCTAATAGGGTTTCCACATAAAAAATCTTGGCGTTATGTGTGTTTTTGATGTGTTGATGATTTATGCTTGAACATGGTCATTAATAAGATATGAGAATAAGGTTAATAAGTTTAATAAGTTTAAATTTTGTGACAACTAATTCATCCCCCCCTCTCAGTTGTCTGTCCTTATGTTGCCAACAATTAGTATCAGAGCAAGTTCCTTGGAAGATGTTTAATAGCTTGAGGTGATCCAGGATGGTGATATATAAGAAGGATAGTCCAAGATTTGACGAAACAAATTATTCTCTATGGAAGACTTGAATGGAGTGTCCTCTAAGATGCGATAGTGAACCCCACTGGAGGTGATCCCACAAAGTTAGTTTACAATTTAGGAGGCGATTTTTCTTTAAATCACATTTTTTTAGAAAATGTAATGATTTAAACCTTGAAAGGTTCCATTTAAAGGATTTTAATTGAAGAGGGTTTGATCAAACCCCCTTAGATCAAACCCCTTGGATAGAGCCCCACTAGTTTTAAACCATACCTATAATGGAGTCTCCTCTACACCTATCAAAATGTTGATAAAAACCACTTTTGATTTACCTTTTGGGGGATCGAATGAATTCATTTAAAATTTATATTTTTTAAGTATGTATTCCTTATTATAAGCTTCCCAAAAAGTATAATTTTAAATATATTTAATTTTGGTATTATATTTATTTTTTTATTTCGTGAATGTAGGTTTTTCACCAAAAATCAAGCTCTCTTTCTTCTACAAATGTGGAAAAATAGTTGTGAAAATAAAATAAAAATAATGGTGCGAGATATTGAAGTCATTGATCCAACCAAAAATTGAATTTCGATACATACAAAAAGTTCACAGCGTTATACGGTCATACTATGTCTAAACTATAGTGGTTTGAATTTGAAACTTGATTAAAAAGAAAAAATATTCAATAAAAACTATCTAATAACAGAATTGGAAGCACTAGATATCAAAGTTATGAATCTCTGAATTGAGAAGAATTAGAATTTTATCTTTCATGGAAAAAAAGTTATCGTTACTCTGTTGGCGTCACTTTTAAAAATGTTCATTCTATAAGAAAAAAGAAACTAGTTTTGGGGAATGGAAAAAGAAGTGCAATCTAATTCCAAATTTTTTGAAATATAAATATATTTAGAATCTATAGACAAAATTTCATGAAACTCGGTTGCATCATCTTCAAATTCCTCACAGTTTAGCTACTATTAGTGCTTGAAATTTGAAGATTTAGTTAACAAAATTATTTTAGTGTCCATTTTTGGCCAAAGGTTATGAAACCACTATTGTGGGATCACCTAAGAGCATACAAGTAATAGGGATGTTATACCACAAAATGGTCCTTCTACTACTGTTGAGATTAAGGATGTTGAGTACAATATCAGGGCTAAGGAAGCATTGTTGAGTGCTTTGACTAATTCTAAGATGACAAATGTTATGGATTTGAAGACTGCTTATGAGATCTGGTAAAAGTTGGAAACTTTGTACGAATGTGATGTTGATGTGAAGATTGCTAAGTTGCAAAGTCTGAAAGGGAAATATGAAATGTTGAGAATGGGTGATGATGAGAAAATTACTTCCTTCATGTAGAGATTGAATGAACTTGTGTGTGGTATCAGATGTGGTGGTGGACAATTGGAAGAATCAGAGATTGTTGCTAAAGTGCTTAGATCCCTGCCTGCTACATACAAAGTCAAAGCTACAGCTATTGACGAGCTCCAGACTATAACAAATGTAACTAGAGATATGTTGATTGGTAAAATTACTAATTTTGAGTTGAGTAAATTTGGTGATGCTCTTCCTAAGACAAAATCTACATTCAAGGTCACTACCTCTAGAAGGGATAAGCAAAGATATGATACAGGTGAAAGTTCTTCTAGAAAGATATTCAAGTATGAGGGGGAAATGAGAGAGATTGAAGAAGAGAGAAAACTGGATGAGTTTGAAGCACTTATTGTCAAAAGGGAAGCCAAAGGAGAAGGTAAGTATAAAGGAAAGTTTCCTATTACATGTTCTTGTAGTAAGATAAGACCTAACAAGACCAGATTTCAAAGGAAGTGTTATTATGTTGTTGATGAAGGTGTGACAGGTGATGAATCTGATAAAGGGAATGTAAGTGAGGATGAATGGGTATTTATTGCTATCAAGGAAAATAATCCTATGTCTACTGAATCTGCTAGTTGTAAAAATGTGGAGAAAGCCCTAGCTGCTCAAGTTGAAGAGAAAGATGAATAGGTGATTGACAATGGATGCTCTCATCACATGACAGGTGATAAAAGTAATTTTGTGAGCTTGGAAAAGTATGATGGTGGTGTTGTAATATTTGGTGATGACAAAGCAGGTGTGATCCATGGTAGAGGATGCATTTCTCTTGATGGTAAGCATAATACTGATGATGTCCTATATGTGGAAGTTTTGAAGCATAATCTCTTAAGTGTTGGGCAAATGGTTGACAAGGGATAAAATCTTCAATTCAAGGATGGAAAGTGCAAAATATTGTGAAGTTTTGTAAATGTGATTGCATCAGGTACAAAGACAAAAGGTAATATCTTTCACTTGAATGTTCTTGTAAAAAGTTGTTTGATTGCTCAAGTTGATGAAAGTTGGTTTGTGGCATAAGGAGAATGTAATCATGTAAACTTTGATAATATTATCAAGATAAGTTCTATCAGGCTTTGAGAGATCTTCCTAAGTTGGTAAAACCTACTAATGCTATATTTAGGGAATGTCAGTTAGGGAAGCAAACTAGAATTTCATTTCGGAGCAAATAAAATAGTTCAAATGAATTGTCGGAGCTTATGCATACTGACTTATGTGGTCATTCTAGAGTCAAAATTTTACAAGGTTACAGATATTTCATGTCACTCATTGATGATTATTCTAGAATGATGTGGGTTACTTTTTTAAGGGAGAAATTTGAAGCTCTAGAGAAGTTCAAGATCTTTAAGGCTATGGTTGAGACTAAGACAAGTCTGAAGATTAAATGTCTGAGATTAGATAGAGGTGGTGAATTCACTTTTGGTGAGTTTAATTATTTTTGTGAAGAACATGGAATAAAGAGACAATTATCTGCACTGCGGACCCCTTGGCAAAATGGAGTTGTGGAAAGGAAGAACAAGACAATTGAAGAAGCTACTAGAACTATGATGCTGGAAGGAAATGTCCCTCATATCTATTGGAGAGAAGCTATAGAATTTACTGTGTTTTACACTCTGTTGGGTAAAAAATCAAAGGTGATACTTGTAAGACCCTTTTTGAGCTATGGTCTAGTCATAAGCCTACTGTTAGATATTTCAAAATCTTTGGGAGTAGATGTTATATCAAAAGAGATGAAGATATAGGGAAGTTTGATGCTAGAGGAGTGATGAAGGAATATTTCTTGGTTATTCTACTTTTAAAAGCAAGGCCCTATCGGTGCTATAATAAAGAGATTGAGGAAAATGGTTGAAAGTGCAAATGTCCAAGGTTGATGAGACATGGCTAGACCATCTAGAACCTATGGATATGATTGAGATTATTAGAATGATAGTTGGTCAAAGGAAAGAAAGTTAGGACACGAAATCAAGTTCAAATCGTGCGGTGAATCAAGAAAATAAAGAAGGAAGGAGCTTAATTGAAAGTGCAAGAGATCACAAGAACCTATAGTTCAAGATCATCCTAAGACTCCAAGGTATGTAATATTAAATTATTCTGAAGATCAGATCATAGGTGATACGAACAAAGGCATCCAGACTAGGAGAAAAATTACTAAAGAATATTGTTTGATTTCAAAGACTGAGCCTAATAGTGTGAATGGAGCATGTAAAGATGAACATTGGGTGGAAGCAATGAAATAAGAGCTACTGGAGATTGAGAAGAATGATACATGGATTCTTGTTCTTAGACCTAAGTACAAAAATGTAATTGGACCTAAATGGGTCTCTAGAAACAAACTGAATGAGCAAGGTGAAGTTGTTAGAAACAAAGCAAGAATGGTGTGTAAAGGATATCCTCAGATAGAAGGGATTGACTTTGAAGAAAATTTTTCCCTTGTTGCTAGGATTGAAGCTGTGAGACTATTTCTTGCTTATGCTACTTAAAAAAACTACAAGGTTTTTCATATGGATGTCAAGTCAACATTTCTAAATGGCGAACTAGAAGAAGAAGTGTATGTTGAGCAACCTGATGGATTTCAATTGACTGATCAGGGAGATATGGTTTTTCAGTTGAAGAAAGCACTATATGGACTCAAACAAGCCCCTACAACATGCTATGCCAGATTGGACAAGTATTTGCTAAAGCTTGGATTTAACAAAGGTATTATTGATAATAATTTTTATTCCAAGATTGATCATGATAAAGATTTGATTGTTGAAGTCTTTGTTGATTATATCATTTTTGGAGGAGATGATAGTTTGTTCATGAAGTTTATTGATGAGATGTAGAGTGAGTTTGAGATCTCCATGATTGGAGAGATGAAATTCTTTTTTGGATTGCAAATTACTCAGTTAGATAAAGGGATATTTATATCTCAGTCTAAGTATGTGAAAGAATTGCTAAAGATGTTTGGTGTGGAAGATTCAAAGCCAGTTGGTACACCCATGGTGACCGAATGTAAGTTGACACAAGATGATGATTATTTGAAGGAAAATCGGACTAGATATAGATCAATGATTGGTGGATTACTTTATTTGACTCAAACTAGACCTGATATCATGAATGTTGTATATATTGTTGCAAGATTTCAAGTTGATCCTAATGAATCTCATGTGACTACTGTGAAGAGGATTTTTAGATACTTGAAGGGGATAGTTGATTTTGGCATGTGGTATCCAAAAGATGATGATCTTACTTTGAGTTCCTTTACTGATGCTGATTGGGTAGGAGATGTACATGACATAAAAATTACTAGTGGTGGTGCATTTTTCTTAGGAAAGAAGTTGATTTCATGGTTAAGTAAGAAGCAAAATGCCATTTCTTTATCTACTGCAGAGGCATAATACATTGCTACTGCTAACAATTGTACTCAAGTATTGTCGATGACGTAGATGTTGAAAGATATCAAAGTTGTGCATGATGAAACCATTGCTATATTCTATGATAATTCAAGTGCAATTACAATTTCTAAGAATTGGGTGTTGCATTCAAAGACCAAGCATATATCTATCAAATTTCACTTTTTGAGAGAGAAGGTGAGTAAAAAGGAAGTTAGATTGGAGTATGTACCTACTAAGGAACAAATTGTGAATATATTTACCAAGCCTTTACGTAAGGATACTTTTGAGTATCTCAGAGGGAAGTTAGGGGTCTTTATCCCTCCTAATCAGAACTAAGATGTATTGCTTTGCATCAGTTTGTGCATCTCATAGTCATAGTTTGATCCAAATTCATGTTGTGGTGGCTGCTACTCAGGGGGAGTAGTCAGATATGTGGTTCAGAGCTTGTGTGGAGAAAAAATATCTTTGTCATTGATGTCAAAGGGGGAGAAAAGTCATGTGAAAAACTATGAATTATCTAGGGAAAAGAGTCATGTGGGGAGAAGAGTCATTTGAAAGAGTTGAGGACAAAAGAGTCAAAACCTAAGGGGGAGAAAGCTTTAAGAGATAGTTCCACTGATGGTGTTTTTCACATCATGTGTTGCCATCAATACCAAAGGGGGAGATTGTTGGATGTTGTGGTTGTGTTGCTGATATGTGGTTTTCATTAATGTTAACAAGTTATTGGCCTTAAAGACATTAGAAACTGTATATTGAGAAAATTGTAATGAAATGAGTTGGAGGTTGATAATGATGAAGTGAAATTCAGTCTATTGGTTAGCCCAATACATTGATTATTAAAGGTTGTGGATTAAAGGGTTTGTTTTCAAGTATATCTAGTTTATCCGCGTTAAGTTTAATAGAGCTGCATGAAGATTTGATCGAGTTATGAGCAATTGTGTTCTGACAAGTTTTTTGTTGCTTTAGTTGGTGTTCCTTAATAAAGATGATGTGATTCTAGTAATTTTAGTTGTTGTGGATGCTTCTCTAGTGATTCATTATGTTTTTGGATGTTTCTAGATCGTGCTCTATCTGTGTTGCACATTTTCATTGATCGTTGTGCTCACGATTGGTGATTTTCTCTTGTGTGTTCATGTTTTTCATGTTCATGGCCAACAAGGTGGTAGTAGCATGTTAAGAATCTTTGAGGAATAATTTTTGAAGGTGGTTCATGTTCGAGGATGTTGTTTTTGGACTTCATTATCTTGTGGCTGACATTGGTTGGTTCGCATCAATAATTGTTATTGATTTGGGCCAATAGTTTGTATTCATTTTATTATTTTGTTAAAGCTAACATGTAGCGATGTAAATCCTAGTCGAGGATATATATAAGCAATTTTTTATACCATTTGAATGTATGGTGTGTGTGAATAATGTTTAAATCATTCAAAGGTAGAAGAAGAATGTGAAGAAGAGTGAGCAGAAGAGTGAAGAAGTGTTCATGTGTTAACCAGAACTGTAATCAAGCATTAGCAGATGATATTCTCTTAGTTCAAAATCCTATGGATGTAATATGAATGTTTCTGTAAGATGTACATCTTCTTTACTAGTCTTTTTATTTTTCTTTTTTCTTTCTTTTGATTGCATGTGTGCGATGTGATCCCCCATATTGTTCGATTTTTTCTCTCTCTATGTGCATTCCTCTATTTGTAGCTTAATTCTTTTATATGTCGTATGATTTTTCCTTTTCATTGATCTTTACCTTTCATTTGCATGTTTGTCTTGTGTTTTCCTTTTAGGGATGACATAAGGAATCAAGACACCCTATGTCTCTTCCATGTTGACTCAAAAGGTTTTTCTTTGTTTTCCCTCTCTTTTTGTCATTCTTCCAGTTCTATGTGTATTTTGGGAATGATGACGGTTCTGAGCTCTCTAATATCATTGCAGCAAAGACAAATACTGACCCTGAATCCATAGATCCCTTATGTAATTCTAGGGTTAACCTTCTTTACTTTTTTCATGTTTTAGCTACTTTAAAGTAATTGCTCATAACATGGTGTTAGCAATTTCTTTAAAGTGGGGGCATACATTGGAATTATTTTGGCATGATTTGCATTTTATTTTCATGTTCCTTGATGTTATTTTCTTACTTCATGTGATGTGTTTTCCTCTTTATAGTGACATTGGAAGTATTGTCCTTCAAGAGCTTGATCTATCTTAGAATATTACATTCCTCTTAGTGGTGATCAACACATTGCATTCTCTAAGTTCTGAATCTGTTATCCTTTGGTTGGTCCTCTCTTGGAGACATTAGGAATGATGTCCTCTTAGATAATTAAGACCTCACACGAACTAAGAAAAATCCCTTCGAACATTCCCTTGTTCTTGTTGTGTTGCATTATATTTTTGTACCTTATTAAAGTCATGGAGGTATGGCTTTGATATGATCCCCTAGGGCTCACCTAGTGAACAACTAGCTTCACTAGCCCTTGTGAGTGTGCATTTTCTTTTTGTGCCTTATTAAAGTCATGGAGGTATGGCTTTGATATGGTCCCCTAGGGCTCACCTAGTGAATAACTATCTTCACTAGCCCTTGTGAGCGCGCATTTTCTTTTTGTGCCTTATTAAAGTCATGGAGGTATGGCTTTGATATGGTCCCCTGGGGCTCACCTAGTTAACAACTAGCTTCACTAGCCCTTGTGAGCGTGCATTTTTCTTTGTGTCCTTACCATAGTCATGTGGGTATGACATTGATATGGGCTTTCTGGGTTTCACCTAGTGGACAACTAGCTTCACTAGCACTTGTGAGTGTGCATTTTTGTTCCTTATTAAAGTCATGGAGGTATCACTTTGATATGGTTCCCTAGGGTTCACCTAGTGAACAACTAGATTCACTAGCCCTTGTGAGTGTGCATTTTCTTTTTGTCCTTATCATAGTCATGGGGGTATGACGTTGATATGGACCTCTTGGGGTGCACCTAGTGGACAACTAGCTTCAATAGCCCTTGAGCATGCATTTTGTTTGCATAGTGGATAGGGTATGTGCAAGATCATGATGGGCCAAAAAGTGGCAATATGATGGGTATGTGGTGATGACCATTTTTAACCACAAAATTGATGAAACAAGGGTTTTAAAGTAGATTCTCATTTCCCCGTTATAAATTATGCTTTACTTTGAATTAAATAAGTAATTATTATTCATTTTCTATTCAAATTCGATAAAGTCTGATTGATAAGCTGATTGAAAAACATCTATAACTTTCAAATGGTATCACATTTTTGAATCAAAATATGTGTCACATTCTATGCTTCACATACTATAGGATTAAAAGAAAAATTGAAATTCATGAAGTTTTGACAATTAAGGTGGTCCAGAGATTACAAGTTTTTATATTTTTAGAAAATTTAATAAAAAATCATAATTAATTATTTACTTGGGAAAAAATTACAAAAATATGCACCACATCAAGGGATGAGTCCTCTACTTATATCTCAAATATTATGAAAAAATATTATCATTTCATTGTGGTTAGGGTGGTCAGACAAACACCTACTTCTTATTTTTTCCTTGAAATTTAAGTACCACTGCATTGAAATTTCAATTCTTTACCAAATAGATTTTTTTTTATAAAAAACCTAGTAGTTTAGAAACTAAATTCAATTTTCACCACATTATATTCTTACCTTATTTTGAAATAATATAGATAACTTATTCAACTTATGTCAAGTTTCCTAACTCTAATTTTTTGAATTTTTGCCACTTAAGGGCCTATTTTTTCCATGATGATCCTGCATATAGCTGACAATGTGTTCCAATTGTAAACCCTTTTTGGATGAATAGCCTAGACCTGGTCCATAGCATGTTCGATGGCTAGTCAAAGCTTGATTCGTTGCATTCTTCTTTTTCCCTTTTCCTTTTCCTTGTCTTTGATGGTGTATGTTTGCAATTGGTTATGGCTTCATATATCATTCACAAGTGTGTTCCTTTGTGCCTATGTTGGTTTTCCATAGGATCTTGATCCTTAGGGCTTGGCCACCCTCTTGATTATTGCCATCCTATCTTACTGCCATTCATACATTTGAACCCCTCTTGATTGTGTGGTTAGCTACTTTAGTGTGAGTTTTAAACAAGTTCATCATGTCACTCAAGTGTGGACTAAATGTAGTGTAGGAAAATGCATACCCTTGCATTTTCACACTTTTCTGGGCCCTCCTTTCTTTATTTATCCCTATTTATGTCTTAATTGGTCCTATTTTGCATCCATAAGCCTAATAAATTGCATCTTTTTCTAGCTAATCCTAACAAACATCAGAGGATAAATGATAATTTAATTATTCTAGTTGTGTGTCCCTAATTTTTGGGTCAGGACTAAGACGCCACATAGGGCATCTTTGTCCTCCAAAGGTCTTGTGACCCTAATTTCAAGTGTGCCTTAAATGGGCCCCTTTTTTGGAGTTTATGCCTCGAGTTTCATGCCTCGGGACTAAGACACCGCCTAGGGTTTCTTAGTCCCCCTTAGGTTATTTTTGGGATTTAATTTCAAATCTTGGCAGGATTTAGCCTCCTTTAATTAATGAATTCATATGTCAGATTCTTGTGGTGTAATTTCAGGATATTAAGCATGGATAAGTATAAATACAAGGTTGTTTCACTCATTTTCATATCCAAGAATATAACAAGCAGTCTAAGCATCGAAGAATTCAAATATTCAAGCATTCAAGAGTAGTTCATCAAGCATTTGTAGCCATCATCAAGATTAAAGCATCATATCAAAGATATTCTTGCATCATGTGTGTTTTTGAGCTAACATTTGTGATGTAGGGTTTTGACTCAAGAAAGCAATTCAAGTCCATTACTATCAAGCATTCCTTTGATTTAAGATCTATACCCAAGCTAGCCATTTCACACAAGATTGTAGACTTTATAATAAGGGTTTGGTGAGTTGTAACATTGCAAGTTGTTCATTCATCATTTCCCTCCTTCATTTCATTTCATCTCAAGGTTTAATTACCAAAAAGGGGTTTGACCAAGGAAAACCCCCATTTACTAAAAATCAACAAGTTTTCCTCTCTTGTGTGTTTGTGATTGTAGATTTAGGCTGAAGACTTGAACATCATTTGAAGTGAAAAGTTGTAAAGTTGCATTGTAAATTTTTCATCTTCACGGAAACTCACCAATAGGTCAAATCTAAAAGTTTCAGAACTTGAGATTAGAGAAGAAGGAAGTGAAAAAATCAAGCCTCAAGATCACATTCAGAGATTTCAAAAAATCAAAACTGGAATAAGGTGGTAGCAATGGCATCTTAGTCCTCCAAGTGGAATTTTGTAGATATTCCTTTGAATCTTTTTCTAGCATCCGAAGATTCCGCATATGTGCCAAAAAATAGCAGCGAGACTAATAAGATAGTAAGGACATCTTAGTCCTCCATAGCATATTTTGATAGTTTCTTTACATTTCCAGAATCCTCATTACATTTCTAGATTTCCCAAGTACACATATCCTAACTTCTTGAACATGCACAATTTCATCATTTGCATCCTTCATTTAGCTTGCATTATAAGGTTTTGTGAGTTGAATGCTTACTTGGCTTTCCAACCTTTTACTTGGTGGTGAACCCCCCAAAGCTTAAGAATCCCCTTCCTAGGTCTTCTTTGTTGAGAATTGACTCACCTTTGAGGTTGATAGTCAATCCAATGTGGATTCATATGACCTTCTTGAATGATAATAGGAGAATAGTGGTGTTTTATGACCTAGGTTATAAAGCACCCATTCCCCCATTGTTCAGTAGCAAACTTAGATGATTTCTTAGAAATATAGAACAAAAATAATCAAATAGATTCGATAAATGTAGAGGGTAGACATAGAAGAACTTGGCATTCAAATTTGGTGCTAAAATGACTTGTTAGGTGCATGGACCACCCTAGATGGGATGTCTCCTTCCTTGAACTAAACATGATCCATGTCTATCTCTTTATTTTTTCCATAGCTTGACATGAAAATGACTACTATGTGTTAGTTGATTGTTGTTTGTCATTTTCTTTGGGTTTGTAGCAACAAAAATAGTATGCCCCACCTTTGAGAAAAGGAGCAAAAGGGTAGGGTTCCTATTTCATGCTTGCTACACTCAAAGAAACCTTAGAGATCTCAATCCTAAGATAGAAAGGGGAAAAGAGATCATGCAATAAGGTATCCTAGGGTTTGATTGAAGAAAATAAGAAGGGTTCACCACCAAGCTAGGGCTTGGAAAGACTAATTTCAAATTGGAAGACCACATCCTTAAACCTAATGCAATGCAATATTTCTCTAAATGATCTAGAAAAAAATGTAAATCAAAATGGAAAGCTGGGAGATTAGAGCTGTACACTTGGAAATATGTAGAGGCCTGAATGAATTCCTAAAATGTTGAAAAAAATGAATTTAATGCTAACTGGGACTCATATGCTACTTTGGGTGATTTAGTCCCAAACTAGTGTTTCTGTGCAAAAACTAGAATCTAATAGTGTATGATCTAAAACAACTAAAATATGGAAAAGGCCCTGTATTGGGAATCATACACCACAAGTGGCATATCAGTCCCACTCAACATTTTTAGAGGGTTAAGGCTTGATTTTTCTCTCCTATCTCTGCTCTTCCTTTCACACTTTGTTTCCAAATCCAAAACCCTGATTTGAAACCTGTAGGTGACTTCTAGTGAAGATGGTGACCTTGTGATGACTTGATAACTTTTGTCAACCTTGCAACCTAATCTTCAAAGGATCTTCAAACTCAAGGACACCTAGATCAACAATCACACATGTAGATAGAGAAAAAACTTGTTGATTGTTAGAGAATAGGGGTTTTCCTTGGTCAAACCCTTTTTAGGTAATTAAACCAAATGATGAAAAAATAAAGTATGAACATGAAACATGAAATATGAAGCATGAAAAATGATACCTTGAATAATGTTGTGGGATGTAAATCAACAACCTAACATGAAGAGGCCATGAAGGATGTAGATTTTGATCTTGAACATGGATATGAAACTATGCTTGCAAATGGATCTTCAATGCTACATCACAACACTATCTCAACAACATGCTTGATGCTTAATGATCTTGACTTGATGATGGATCTTAAATTGAAGTAACAATTGTTGAAAATTCTTCCCTTGAATGCTTTAGGAATGCTCTTGAGTTCCCTTGTGAAGTATTTTAAACTCCTGTAATCATAAAATTGCTAGTAGGAATGCTCTCTTGAAGGTCTTCGGTGAAAAAGATTGAAATAATCTTGTATTTATACTTGTTTATGCCAAATTTCTCGAAATTACAACACTAGAAGCCAACATCAAATCTAGGAGGATAAAATCCCACCAAGAATTTGAATTAAATTTGATTTTGGCCACATGGGACTCATACTCCACAAGTGTCATATACAAGTGGCATATGAGTCCCATTAGGCTTAAGTATGGATACATTTTTAAAAAATGCTTAGAATGATGAAAATCAAGATCAGGGCATAAAAACAAAGGTGGGACTCATATGCCAAAGGTGGTGTATGAGTCCCAAATCACTAAGTCTAGGCCACACAACCTAAAAAGGACATGAATTATGATTGGATGTTGGTTTATGTCAATATTATCCTAAAAAAGATACATTAATTAAGGCTTGTGGGCCACACAACCTAAAAAGACTTGCATCAGAGAAAGAATAATGGGTACTCTGACTTACCCAAATGACACATGCTACTTTGGGTTCCCTTTCATAAATTTGGTTGTGAGGAAATGTAACACATAGAGTTATGGGCAATCCATGGGGATTCTACTCTTGATTGTCTATTTGATTTGTCATTTATCTATTGCCAATCCTGAGCATGCATATGAGTTCTTAAATTGGGGAGGCCTCAGTTCAATTTGCAACAATGGAAATCCAATTCCAATGTTTGGAGGAGGACACCATGACACAAGTCCAGAGGTTATTTGTAAAATGAAAGGAGAACAAACTATTTTTGATTGTGAAGATCGTGGGTGGAAGGTCTTGGTCTGAAGGCCACATCCATGATGTGATGGTCTATAATCATTTCCTCACAAATCTCATTCAAGATTATAGGTTTCGTGAGATGGCAGAGGTTGTTGTTGTTAGTATGATGAATGAAGTGGATGTTCCTAAATAAATGGAGGCTATTGAAGGGATTCAGACTACACCATCCAAGGAGAAAGTGGCTGGTTTATTTGATGCAAAGGTCACAAAGAGAAATAAAAAATATTAATATGTAGACACTTACCTTATGCTATGAGGGAATCTCCCATAACAACATGGAAACATTTTTATTTTTCCTTTGTCAATATGGGGATTTGTTGGGGCATGTTTTGTCTGTGAGGGATATCAAACTAGCTAAAGGCATTTGTGACCAAAAAGCTTAATAGTACTCTCTTGCTTTGCATGCTATGGATGTAATTCATGTTCATTAATAGAATGGGAGCTACCCTCACTAGTCACACTTATTTATGAAAAGAAAAAAATTATATACTATCAATATTATATTATATTATATTATACATATGATATTATATTATATTATAAATAATATAAGATATGTTTCTTTTTTGTCCAATTACATTCTTTAAAAGAAAATAAAATAGAACTTAGAGATTGTTTAT
Source organism: Sequoia sempervirens (assembly GCA_007258455.2). Lineage (NCBI taxonomy): Eukaryota > Viridiplantae > Streptophyta > Pinopsida > Cupressales > Cupressaceae > Sequoia > Sequoia sempervirens. The sequence goes on along the minus strand of VDFB02264373.1, from coordinate 13,706 downwards.
TTTCATTCTTCCTAGATTAAATTCCCTTAGAAGAAAGAAATCAAGGTCTCACACTATTGATAATTGCATTTTTTGTTTCTTTTTTATTAAAGGTTTGGAAATTTCTTTTTAATTAAAAGTTTGGAAATCACTTTGTGCACTACATGAAACAGGTTTTAAGTGCTTATCAAAACATGTTATATGTTTTTAAACTATGTTTTTTTCACATTGACCTTTATCCTCTCTTATCATTATCACTTTTTCTCCCATCATCTTTATAAAAGCATATATATACTTCAATCATGTTTTTTATTTCTTTATTTTTCTTCCCAACTTCTATTGTTGGTCCATTTTATTAATTGACTATCCACTTTCAATTTAATAATATAATATTTTAATTCTTCTATGTTCTCATTCATAGAAGCACTTATATTTTTATAGTCTTTGATTTGCTTATCTTGTATTTTTCATCTACAATACTTGAGTCCCTTTTGACTTTGAACTTGATGAAGTTGATGGCCTTAATTCAAAGTATATAATTTTTATATTCAACTATTCACTAAATATTTACATATCCCTCCATCCAAGTTTTTTATTATACCCCATTTTTCATTGCTTCATAAATTTTATATGGCAATAGCTAGAGGGAAAACTATTTTGTATATACCTAATAAAATAGGTTAATTTTTTTATTCCTATTCAATAACTACATCTACAAATTCCTTCACTTCTCTACACAAATGAGTAGTAACGATTGATTATAGTATGTTGGAAGCTCTTTGCCATGTCTAATGTGAATAATGATCTTTAATATTTTTTCTATTTAATTTAATTTTCACATAAGAAGTGTCCATATTTTTTTTATTTGAGTTAAAAATATATCTAAATTCTTTTTTAATTATACATAAAGTTAAAAATAATAAAAATATAAAACATAAATGTATATATTCAACATTATTTTTAAAAGAAAAATCTACTTTCCTTATGCTTATGAACAATCCATTTTATCCTTTGACACCTTGACGGATTTTTTTCCTTCTCGGATCGATGCATGGGCCGCAAGCGGGTGAAGGCTCGCGGTCAATAATGGCATGGTGCAGGTCGCTTGTTTCTCTTGCATGTGCTGGCTTGGTGGCAATCGGATTCTTCAGTCTTTTGTGCGTACAGGGGTGGGTCTTTTGCTGTTTTCGGGGAGGGGTGTCTTTTTTTGTTGTAGATCTTATTCGGTGGTTCTTGAGGAGCCATAATTTATTTTGTTCTGGACCTTGCTTTGGTCGGGTGGGCTGCCAGCTTGTAGTTTGGTGTGTGGGGCTGGCTTATTCCTTTTTGTTCCTTCAGTTTCGGTGGTGTTGGGGTTGTGGCGTCTAGGGTTTGGTAAGTGGAGGTGTGTGGCTTGAATTGGTGGGGGTGGCTTTAATGGCTTTGAGTAATGATTTGAATGGGGTACCAGGGGACGCGGCTATGGCCGAGGTAGGGGACGGGGTTCCCACCCCATCTTCTCCTGGTATAGGCTTGTCGAAGATTGGTGCTTTTAAGTTGCAGAAGGTTAATGGTTGCTTGGAAAGAGCTCAAGTGTGCCCAGTGGTGGTTATTCAAAAAGAAGCAGTTGCTGATGATTTAGAGTATTTTAGCAAACATGTTTTAATCTGTAAGTTTTTGGGGATGAGGGTTTCTTTCCCCTTCCTTGAACCTTGGATTCGAAGGACTTGGAATCCAGAGGGGGATTTTGAGATTTTTCTAGCAGCGAATAATTTCTTCTTGGTAGACTTCTCATGCATATCAAATAGAAATAGGGCTTTCGAAGGTGGTCCATACTTTTATAATCAAGTCGGGTTGTTCATTAAACCATGGCATGCAGGTTTTAATTCGGCAGAGGAGTTGCCATCCAAGGTCCCAGTGTGGGTGCGCCTTCCTCGACTACCACTTGAATGTTGGAGGAGTGATATTCTACAGTCTATTGCCATGGCATTGGGAAAACTGATTGGTCCCTCTCAACAAACTCTAGAGAAGAAAATCTTTTCCTATGCTCGGGTTTGTGTGGAGATTGATTTAAGTTGGCCTTTGTCGGACTCTATTGACCTAACCGTGGGTTCTACTTCATGGACACAACCGCTGGATTATGAAACCCTGCCATTTAGATGTCCTTTATGCCGTGAGTATGGTCATCTCTTGAAAAGGTGTCCACGTGCTTCTGGTGTGGGTAACTCAAGGAATGGGAAGGATACATCAAACTTAGGGTCTGAAAAGGGAAAAGGACCCATGCAAGAGGTGACTCCTGATAAAGATGGGTTTGTGCCTGCCAGGACCCAAAATAAAGGTCGAGGGATGAAGAGGACTTTTTGAGATCACCAGGAGGAGGGGGTTTTCAACAAATTTGATGTGCTGAATGATTTAATTCATGAGGAGGGGGTCTCTCCTGACATGCATGTGGAGGCTACCCCAGTTACTTCACTCCACCCTATGCCTATGGATCCTACGTCTTTGGCTTCTGGTCCTACGACGACTCCTAAGGAAGTAAAAGATTCTTCTGTTCCCTCCCCTGAGGTTGGGCTTGGGGATCCGTGTGCTAGGGTTGGTACTTCTTTGGTCTCTGCTGATATAGGAGTGAGCTTAGCTAGAGGTTCAGGGTCTGGAGGCTCTGCAAAGAGTAAAGCTTCCTTTTCTTCTCATATTTTGGGTGTGCATCAAAAGTCCCTGAAAAAGAGTACTCCTGACAAGTCCCAAAAGGTGGGTAGGAAGAAGGATCAAGAAAAAATTAAGTTGGCTGGTGAGACGTTGGTTGAATCTGGGTCGGTGAAGACCTTGGATTCTCACTTTACCCAACCGTCGTGATGATTGTGCTCTCATGGAATGTGAGGGGTATGAATAGCATCCCTAGACAAAAGGCTATTGGGATTTGGTTCGTGCTCATTCTCCGGATTTGTTTTTTCTCCAAGAGACGAAGTTATCTGTTGATAGCATGATGTAGAGTGCTTCTAAAATTTGGAATAGAGGTTTATGTCAGTGTGTGGGTGCACAAGGGAGCTCTGGTGGTCTCGCCTGCTTCTGGGATCCTCGGCGGGTCTCTCCTATTTGGTGGTTTTCTAGTAGATTCTCCATCTCTCTTATTGCTTTAAGTTTGGAGACTGGAGAAAGAATTTTTTTGTCCAATATCTATGCTCCATCAGATGTCCCTGGTAAGAGTCTTTTATGGTCTCATATAATTTTTTTGAGATCATTGGATCCCTTTTTACCCTGGATTTTGTCAGGGGATTTCAATGCAATTGTCTCGCTTGAGGAGAAGAGGGGGGGTGTGCCTCGTCTGGACACCTCCTCTGATCTTCTACGGGAGAATATTGCTCAGCTTCGGCTTGTGGACATCAAACCCATAAATGGCACTTTTACTTGGAATAACAGGAGGCTTGGGGAAGAAGCTATTGCTGAAAGATTGGATAGGTTTCTGGTATCCAGTTTCTGGGTTAGTGACAAGTGGATAACAAGCTCTGAAATATTGGATTGGCGAGGATCAGATCACTGGCCGATCAAGTTCTCTGCTCGCCTGGTTGGTGGATCTAAGAAACAGACTTTTAAGTTCCAGATCATGTGGCTTAGGGAGGAGGGTCTTTTTGACTTAGTGTCTAAATGGTGGGGGGAAGGTCGTCCTGCTTTTGGGACTGCTATGTACACTTTTATGAAGAGGATTCAATATGTGAAGTATAAACTAAAGCATTGGAATAAGAATCAGTTTGGTAAATGTTTCAACAGAAAAGGGCAGCCCAAGAGCATCTAGATTCTATTACTAGGCAGATTAGGGAGCATGGATTGGATGCAGTTTTGAGCAAGTTAGAGGATGCAGCAGTCAAAGTACTTGAGGAATGGGAGCTTCGTGAGGAAATTTTTTGGAAGCAGAAGGCTCGTATTGATTGGCTTTAGGAAGGGGATAAGAATACCTCCTTCTTCCATCATTCGGTAAAAGCTAGAAGATAGGGTAACACTATCTCTTCTCTCTGTTCTTCAGAGGGATTTGTTCTTTCTTCCTCTTTGGAAATTTCTAATGAGGCTGTTCGTTTCTTCTCTAATCTTTTTACTAAAGATACCCCACTGGCCATTGAGGAGGAAGACTCTATCCTGGCATGTATCCCTCCTTTGGTGACTATGGAGATGAATGCCTCTCTTCTTCAGCCGATTTCTTTGAAGGAGTTAGAGGATGTGGTGTTTCAACTGAAAAAGGGGAAGGCTCCTGGTCCTGATGGGTTCCCTGCTGAGTTCTATCAGGAATTTTGGGAAGTGATCAAGCTTGATTTGTTGGAGGTTGTGCAAGAATCTCTAAGGAACAAGCAAATGTTGAGAGCTATGAATGCTACTTTTCTAGCCCTTATTCCTAAGCGTGAGGGTGTTGATTCTCTAGATCTCTTTCGTCCAATTGCTTTGTGTAATGTGGTGTATAAAATCATCACAAAACTAATTGTTGAGCGCTTGAAGCCGTGGTTGGATAAGCTAATCTCAGAGGAACAAGGGGGCTTTGTAGCAGGTAGGCAGATTCTTGATGGAGTTGTGATTGCGGCGGAGGCTATTCATTCTATGGCCTCTTCAAGGGATAAGGCCATGTTCATAAAATTGGACATGTCAAAGGCATATGATAGGGTCAAATGGAGTTTTCTGATCAAAATTCTTGGAGCCTTTGGGTTCAGCAGTGAGTGGATTGATTGGGTTATGTGTTGTGTGAAGACGCCCTCCTTTTCGGTTCTCATAAATGGGGAATCCTCTGAGTTGTTTGGTGCCTCTAGAGGTCTTCGACAGGGAGACCCTTTATCCCCTTATCTGTTCATTTTGATGGCTGAAGGTCTGGGGAGGTTCATTAAGTCCCAGGTTGCGACTGGGCTTATACAAGGTTGGAACTGGAATAACTCCCTTTCTCCTCAATCCCATCTTCAATTTGTGGATGACTCGGCCTTGATGGGGGTTGCTAAGGTAGCAGAAGCGACTGCTTTTCGTCAAACTTTGGATTGCTACCTGGCTGCCTCAGGACAACGCATTAATGAAAGTAAGTCATGCATCTATTTCTTTAATACCCCCAGGCTTATTCAACAACGTATTGCTAGGATCTTAAGGTTTCAGGTGGGGAAACTTCCCTTTACCTATCTGGGTATCCCTTTGGATGTGCGACCACCTCCCAAGCATTTTTGGCAGGAGGTGATTGATAAATTTCGAGGACTGGTTTGTCACTAGACCTATAGATGGTTATCAACGGCGGGTAGAGTCACTCTTTTAAAGTCTGTTGTGCAGGCCCTACCTATTTATAGATGTTTTGTGATGACTGCTCCTTCAAGTTTCATCAAGGATTTTGAGGGGCTTTGCAGGCAGTTTCTTTGGTCAGGTAATCTCCTCTCGAGAAAGTGGTGCTTAATTAAGTGGGAAGTTGTTTGTCGACCGAAGCAAGATGGGGGCCTGGGATTGCGTAGAGCAGATTGGAATGGAGAAGCATTGGTAGCTAAGTTGTATTGGAGGTGGTGTTCACATCAGCATCAGACCTGGGCTAAGATTCTTACCTTCAAGTATCTTGGGGAGGTGGATGGCGCTGAGGTTCCTCGTTTTAGTCTTTTGGGTAGAGGGTCTATGATCTGGGAAACTCTCAAGAGGGGAGCTCCTCTGGTCAAACAAAGCCTATTCTGGATTTGCAATAGAGGTTCTGATGCTCTCTTCTGGCTTGACTCTTGGGATGGCTTCCCGCCTATCCTCTCCTCTCATCCTCACTTGGAGAATTTAAGCAGGATTTTTGTTCAAGCTGGCTGGAGCAGAGTGATGGACTTCAAAGCCCCTCAGGTTTTGGGGCAGATTGTCATTTATCAGTGGAAGGGTATGCATGAGTGGCCTTTGGGTGGTTCTTTGGAGGATAGGAGGGAGTTGTCCTCCATTTTAGCTGATAGAGTGTGTTGCTCGCTTCCAGAGAGGGATGTTTTGGCTTGGGGCTCAGATCCTAAAGGGAAGTACTCTGTTGCTTTAGGATATCGTGCTTTGGATAGGTAGGCTTTAGGCAGTGCTGAGGTTCCTTGGTGGAAATACATTTGGAATAAATTCTCCTAGCCAAAATGCAATTTTTTCTCTTGGCTAGTGGTGTATGGCAAGTGCTTGACTTGGGACAACCTCTGCAAGCGGGGCTTCCAAGGTCCCTCTTTATGCTTTCTATGTCTCAAAGATGTTGAGACTGTTTCTCATCTTTTCTTTCAATGCCCCTTTGCTAGGACTATTTGGCACTTCTGGTGGGGGGCTTGGAATATGTCATGTCGGCATCCTTCATCTCTTGGCGAATTCTGGTAGAATACTGAGCCTTCAAAGGAAAAGACTTCATTTTTGCACACTGCTTGGCCTATTGGCCCTAGTCTAATTATTTGGAAAATTTGGTTGGAGCACAATCGAAGGGTTTTTCTGGATAGGAAATTACAGGTGGGCCAAGTTTGGGCTCGCATTCTTGGGGCTCTTCAAGAGACGTTACAAGCTAAATGTGATTTGTCAGTACCAGTTGATCCTGGGGATACTAGAGTTATTCAGAAGCTGGGGATTTCTGTTGGTAGTACTGGAAGGCTCAAGCTCGGGTGGGGCACGTGCTCTAGAGGGAAGGTCTTCAGAGGAGGGCATTGCATGCTTCCTCCCTCTAGTGTCTTGAAAATCAACACTGATGGGTCTTCTAGAGGTAATCCTGGGCACGCTAGTATTGGTGGGGTGGGCAGAGATAGTTCAGGGGTGTTTGTGTTCTTTTTCTCTGAGTATATGGGGAAACACTCCAATAACTTCATGGAGGCGTTGGCGATTCTCTCGGCCTTAAAGAGAGCATATGCTCTCAGCTGGAAACAAATTATATGTGAATCTGATTCTCATGTGGTGGTAGATTTGATAAATGGGCGGCATTTTGATGCTACTAGTTGGCAATTGGCAGTGGTGGCAAAACAAATTGCCAACCTTGGAGATTTATTGGATTCAGTCACTTTTTCCCATATCCCTCGTGAATGGAACAAGGTGGCTGATGGGCTGGAAAAAGTGGCCTCTGAGAAGAGCGGGACGTGGTTGGTGGAGGATTGGGATAGCTTACCAAGGGACCTTGCCCAAGATTTGGAGGGTTGGGTTACCGAGGATGTGAAATGTTGTATTAATGATTCTTGATCTCTTGCTTGTTATCTTGGGGCCCCTTCGGGGTCTTTTTCCTAATGCTTTGTACCTCTTTGGCTGATTAATAAAAAGTTTTTACCCCTCTTTGATTTAATTAAAAATAAAAAGAAAATAAAATAAAACAATCCATTTTATAAATGTTTAGACTTAATACAAATATATCAACCCTTTTATTCTATTATCCCAATATAAGAGCCTAACTTAAGATTTTAATATATCTTTACATAGTTGATATGTGAATTTTATATATGGTATGTGAAGAGGAAATGAATTCATTTGCATTTTAAATAGTAAATTAAGCTAGTTTACTAGGAAGATTTTTTTATAACTAAATATGTTTAAATTTGAAATAATGAAATAAATAAATAAACTTAGTATGTATGTATGTATATGTGTGTGTATGTGTATGTGTATGTGTATGTGTATGTGTATGTGTATGTGTATGTGTATATGTGCATGTATGTATATGTATATATATGTGTATGCGTGTGTGTGTGTGTGTGCATATATATGTATATATATGTATATGTATGTATGTGTGTGTTTTCATCATTCTATAGCTATTTATAAATTTTAATTCTATCTTTATATTTTAAAATATATTTTGTATATGTATTTAAATATCTATTCATATTTTTTACTTATATTTCTTTTGAAAATCACTAAATTATATATATATATTCTATAACCTCTGTGATAAAAAGTAATTAGAATAATTATAAAATATTTTTAATAAATGAAAATAAGATTACTCTTGATTAAAAAGAAATAAGTCTCACCAAGGTTCAAATATTTGTTGAGCTATCTTATGAACTGTTGCGGATTCTTGCTAAACTATCTTGCAGATCAAACGAGGATGAAGTCCCTCGCTCGTTCATAATTCCAATAAAAAACATGAACCCATCAAAATATAAAATAACAATACAAATATAATTACATTGCATGTAAATTTAAATATATTAGTAAATATATAATATAATATAATAATATAATTATAATATAATATATTAATAATACATTAAATTATTAAAGAGGAAACTTGCCGTTAGGGCTGCCGTTCCCAGTTTTGGTGGGCCCCTGCGGACGATGATTTGTACCGCGTCCTACAACTAGTTAAAAAGTGTACGAACAAGCAATTTTACTTATAAAAAAATTTAGAACGTATGGAGCCAAATTGCTGGACGGTATTGGCCGGGCTTAAGTGTCACACTAAGCTCTGATGGTCAAACCTTTTTTTTAATTATGGAAAAAACGTCAACTCAGTGCAAGAACTGATAGAAAAAGTCAGTTATTATTTTTAATTATGTATGATAATGCAAGATATTTTGCAGGTCTGTTGCTGAATTTATTTTATTTTTATATTTGTAATCTGATGTGATTCAATATATAGATTTGATTGGGGGGATTAAAATTTGTTTTTATTAATAAATTTACTGTAATTTTTATATAATATTTGACAAAAAAAACTGTATAATAAACAGGTTGTTATTATTAAAAGTAAAAAAAAAATATACTGTATATATTATTATTAAAAAAAATGTGTTATCATGCAACTATATTAAATTAGGTAATTATAGGTATCATTTTATTATAAGTAAAATAATTATATTATTATCAAACAAGGTTACCCTATTTAAGATCTATAATATAGTATATTATAAATAATTGACAAAAATATGTTAAAATAAAACCTTCAAATTGTAGTTTTTATTTAATAAATATACTTAATTTACCTAATAAGTATTAGAGATTTTACCAATTATATATCAAATATTTATAATGATTTGAAACTACAAATATATGACCATAACATGTACCTATGAAATATGCATAAATTATTAAATCAAACTTAATTGAGTATAGGATATATAATTACTTAAATCAGATCACATTATAGGTTATATAATATATTAATGCTCTTACTACATCAATGATAATATGATTTGTAATGAATAATAATAATAAGGAAAATTACTTAATAAATAAACCTTTAACATATAAAATATTATATTAGATATATAATAAATTATTTACATTATATTGTCCATTATATTATAAATTATCAATATATCTAATATCACATTTTAATATGATTAATAATTTAAATAAATCGAATATATAACTTAATCATAATCATATATATGGTAATATAATCATTGATGAAGTAAGAGCATAAATAATTTATTAAATATATATATATCCTATACTCAACTGAGTCTGAAATATGCATAATTTATTAAATCAGACTCAATTGAGTATAAGATACATAATTAAAGTTATATAATATATTGATGCACTTACTATATCAATGAAAATATGATTTGTAACTAATAATAATAGGGAAAATTACTTGATAAATAAACCTATTTTATTAACAGATAAAATATTATCTATATATCTCATATCAAATTATAATATGATTAATAATATAAATAAATCAAATATATAACTTAAGCATAATCATATGGTAATATAATTATTATAATCATAATGGATAAATATATATTATAGATAATATATTTATGGTATTGTGATACATTAATGTGGTAAATATATTATAATAATATAATGTAATAATATATAGGTCATACCTATATAATAATGTAACAATCATATATTAATAAATATATGATTAACCTATATATTATAAATATATTAATATCATAACCTATATTTAGGTTAACTATATAACCTATAATAATATCATATATATTATATGTTATATATTATATAATTATATAAGTGTTTAATCTATATATAATTTACAATAATTATATAATTATATAATATGTTTAATATTATATAATATATAATTATATAGGTAATATATAAGTAAAATATGTTAAATTATGATAATTAGGTAATATTATGATATTATAGGTCAAATATTACCTATACTATAATAAATATATAGGTTAATCATATATATGATATATAAATATTATCTATATAGATAATATATATAGGTTATGCTATTAATATAGGTTAATATATAACCTATAATTATAATATATATATAGGTTAACCTATATATTATAAATATATTAATATAGTTTTTTAATTATTATATATAAATATTAATATCATAATCTATATTAAACAATAATATATATAATAATATAAGTTTATAAATATATATAATTTATTTAATCTATAATATATTTATTATTATTATTATTATTATTATATAGGTTATAACTTATAATATATGATATTATTATAAGTTATATAGTTAATCTATGTTGGGATAAGGTGCCATTAACCTTGTAAATCTCAATATTGTATTTATTCCATTTATTATTCTTAATTTGTAATTACCCATAAGGGATGAATAAGTTTCACCGACAGTTTATTACAGAGTTACTTTTACTACTCAAGGAATCTTGGTAAATAGTAAATGAGGTGAGGTGGAGAATCTTGGTGCCTATCTTAGGGAAATGTATTTTTGGGCTATTATGAGGCATGTCATAAGTTTGTAAGAGCATCTATGACAAATTACAACTGTCATAAGGTGTAAGATATTCTATGACAACATATGACAGCTATTATTGTCTTGTAAGTTCCTATTCTTGGTTCTAGGTGCCTATTTTGGGAAGATTCCTATGACAAGTGTAAGGGAATATGTAAGAAGATAATTTTGGTGTATCCCAAGATAGAAATATTGGATTTTTTCCATCTCCCATGAGTTCCTTTGGTGGGTACTCATTTTGTATAAATATGAGACTTGAGAGTGAAGTTTGAGAGAGAGTGTAACAAGAGTAACAGGGTGCTGCAGGATTGAAGACTCAAGAGGAGACTAGAAGTGGATGTATTGTAATCTTGTTTTGAAGATAATACAACTTGGGCCTCTCTTTTTGGTGGAGTTTTTTCCCGCAAGGGTTTCTCCACGTAAACACTGTATTATGAGTTTATTCTTTTGTTCCATTGCTACCTTGTGTTGTGAAATCTTGCATTCTTATGTTGTTGATTTGTGCCTCTTTGTTGCTGCTATCTTATGGTGATGTTATTGCTGTTATAAGTTCATCTAAGGTGGTTTTATCAAGCATGTTAGAGTGGCTGATTTTAGCATCATAAAGAAGTTGAATCTCTTCATGGTATTTCAAGGTTTAAGAAAAGTGATTTACAGATTTGCATACAATTTTCAGATTTCTATATTGTAGTAGTCAAAACCTTGTATCTCACCAATTGGTATCATATCTTAGTGATTTGGTGATTAACAATTGGATTAGAGATTGTCCGTTTGTTCCAAGAATCTATATATAGGTTATGATATTAATATATTTATAATATATAGGTTAATCATATATATTTATTAATATATGATTATAATATTAATATATAGGTATAACCTATATATTATTATAATATATTTACCACATTAATGTGTCATAATAATTATAACTATTCTCTATTATAATAATATATTATAGGTAAATATAATACCTATAATATATATTTATGATTATAATAATTATATTACCACACATATATGATTATGTTTAAGTTATATATTAGATTTATTTACATTATTAATCATATTAAAATGTGTTATTAGATATATAGATAATTTATAATATAGTGGGCTATATATATATATGTATATGGTAATTTTTCTTATTATTATTATTGATGTAGTAAGAGCATCAATATATTATATAACTTATAAAGTAGCTTGATTTAATAATTTATGCATATTTCATAGGTATATGTTATGGTCATATATTTGTAGTTTCAAATCACTATAAATATCTAATATATAATTAGTAAAATCTCTAATAAATTAAGTATATTTATTAAATAAAAACTACAATTTCAAGACTTTATTTTAACATATTTTTGTCAATTATTTATAATATACTTTTAATAATAACTACTTGTTTATTATACAAATTTTTGTGTCAAATATTATATAAAAATTATGATAAATTATTAATAGAAACATTATTAATCCCCAACAAAAGTTCAAATTAAATTTTAATGTGAAACTTTATAAAAAATCTACTAATAAAAATTAATTAAATACTTCTTTTTATCCATTCTAAAAAAAATCATACCAACTGTTTATATTTATATATCGAATCACAAGAGATTACTTATATAAAAATAAAAATAAATTCAGCAATCATACATAATTAAAAATAATAATAACTGATTTTTAGTGAGTTGACGTTTTTTCCTTGTACAGTTATGGAATGCATGCGGCATGGGGAATGCATCCATGGGCAGCGGAGCATTTGTGAGGACGGTAACCCAACGGAAACGGAAAAAGAAAAAAAAAAGTTTGACCATGAGAACTTAGTGTGTGACACTTAAGCCCGGTCGACGGGATCTCCCGTAAAATGTGTGATCGAGAAACAATATCTTACACCGTTCCTTGGCTGTCAGAAGTAAATGAAATTTCATTTATAATGTCTCGGACGTATGAAATGCATTGGATTCCATATTGCATTGGTACGGGTGCTGCAGTTTATGGTCCAGTATTACCTTTTTATACAAAACTAAAATACTCTCTCTCCAGCTCAATAGGATATTTAAATCCGGTATACACCGTCCACCGTCACCGATTATCAATTTAATTCCACCATCCTTCTCCTTTGTCTCGTATGTGATACGTACGACAAATAAACTTTGGAAGAATCTCCCGTAATTATATTGGAGGCATCTGAAATATTCGAATCAACAACCTCTATCATTTGGTTTTACTTTCCATGACCCATTCTATATATTGTATAAGTCTTCCATTCAAAATGCATCGCATAATCAGCAGTTTTCTCTACGGTGCTACATATGTGCTCTAATGGCTCTGGTAGATTCTCAAGTCGTGAGAATTCAAAGTTCAAAATATTTATCAGGGCGTGGAAAAAATGGCATTAGCTACCTTAGATTGCAGACGAACCTCTCTGCCAGACGTAAAATCCCTCCGTTAAAATTGACTGCGAGTATGCTCTCCTTTGCAGACCAAAAAGAAATACAGAGCGCAAGCACCGGCAAATATCCTAATCATGTGGCGTGGCAAAGTGTGAAACAGGAGCGTTGGGACGGTGAACTGCAAGTTGATGGCTACATTCCAAACTGGTTGGTCAGTATCTTATCATCTATGCAAGCTTGTTTTTCTCATGCAATATCATTTTATTTAACATATATTTTATATGCTTTCACGTGAACTCTTGCAATATTGTCATGTCCTTGGATCTCTCTGGAGAACTATAAATACAAAACAGTTTTGACCACTTCTCTTCTTTTAAATATTGCCGTCCCATAAAATCCTGCACCCGATTTTCTGCTGTTTTTCTGTATGTTTTAAGAGCAAAATTATAATTATTGCCAACTCCAAAACAAAATCCGTTTATCGAATTGTTCTCCTACACAAAACAACAAGAGAATAACGCTGGTTTCATGTTTATAGTGTCTTACAGCTGCTGTCGTTGTATTGGACAATGAAAAGCTAAAAAAGCATTAAGATAAAACAAAAGTAAGTATCATGAAAGAAGAAAACAAAACAAAAAAGAAAAACAATAAATTAATCGTTTCATATTGTTTCTGGATTACGTTAGAGTTTTTGTATTAATGTTTTGGATCACACT
>VDFB02264372.1:87004-126325 GCA_007258455.2 Sequoia sempervirens | reverse complement strand
TAAACCTTTGTTAATTTTCAACTTGAAATTCACCCTTAATTGTATTAGGGTGATGATGGACACACTGTGATAAGTAGAAGCATCTTTATCATGACAATTAATGCTATTATTTGTTGGTATGTGTAGGATCATGATAAATAAAAAGTGGTGATATGATGGGTATTTGTAGGGTATGTGGCCTAATTTAATTTTGTTTTCTTACCCAAAAATTGATGAAATGAAAAGGGTTTTAAAATAATATTCTTAGCTTCCAAATCAATATAAATTATGCTTTACTTTTAATTTAATAAGTAATTATTATTCATTTCTATTCAAATTACGACTAAAGTCCTAATTGATAGGCTGATTGAAAAACATCTATAGATTTCAAATGGTATCACATTTTTTGAATCTAAAGCATGCACTCATACTAGAATAAAAAAAGAAAAAAATGGAATTTCATGAAGTTTTGACCAAATTAAGGTGGTCAGACATACAAGTTTTATATTTTTAAAAAGCTAAAATAAAAAATCATAATTAATTATTTATTTGGAAAAATTACAAAAAAAAAAAATGCATCACATCCGACATGAGTCCTCTACTTATGTCTAAAATCTTATAAAAATATTAATATTTTATTTTGGTTAGGTGGTCAAACAAACACCTACTTCTTATATTTTCCTGAATTTAAGTACTACTGCATTGAAATTCAAAATTTTCAATTAAATAGATTTAAAAAATAAATAAACCTAGTAGTTTAGAAACTACATTCAATTTCTACAAATTATATTCTACATATTTTTAAATAATATAGATAACTTATTCAAATTTTATGTCAAGTTGCCTAACTCTAATTTTTTTGAATTTTTTTCCACTTAAGTGCCTATTTTTTCCATGATGATCCCGCACATACCCTGTTCTTGTACAAAATGTGCTAAATTCTAAGCCAACACTTGCATCCATATACCCTTTCATTATTGAGTACCTAATTTTTTTTTCAATGTCCATGGAAATTTGATATGCATGATGCAATATTGTGGGATCCTTATCCCACAATAAATAACTCATTTCTTCATCAAATTCACCCAAATACACAATCAAACACTCTTCATCACTCAGTCTCATGTTTTCAAAAATATTCCTTATTGCCTTTGTAAATCTAAGATTGAAAGTTGGGACCAACTCCTCTTCATTCTTTTGAAACTCCATGAGTCTTTTCCTTACTGAATTTGGATTAATACTTTCACCAAATTGTTCCATAAAGGCTACCATGAATTCATTCCATGAAGAAGTAGAATATAATAGCAAATATGAAAATTAGTCTCTTGTTGACTTCTTAGTTGTCTTTGGTTGTTCTTGATGACAAAAACAATTGGCATTTTCTTTGGTGTAACGCCTTGCCGTGTGAACCCCAAAGGACAACAAACATTTACATTTGTTGACTTCGATTGAATAAATCTAAGTTAAATCCAACATAGACATTTTATACTCAAACCACCAATCTTATAGTGAAGGAATTTGTAAATAAATTTAACCTTAAATATCTTTAAAATAAATCTAATTTTTAAATGCACTTGAAATAAATTTAATTTTAAATATACTAAAAATAATAAATAAATTATTGATTACAGTAGCTTATAAGATAATGAAATTACCCTTATCTAATTTATAGATACATTTGAAAATAAATCAAACTTTATATATACTTGAAAATAAATCTAGTTTTAAATACATTTATGAAAATAAATCTAGTTTCGTGATTTCAAATTATGTTGGGACGATGGCTGCCATTTGCTACAGTTACCGATGGTAGAAATTCAGTCACCGTGCCCTAGCCGTGTTGAATCTATTTTGCTTAGCGATGCGGGTAGGGTTTTAGGGGTTTTCGGGGGGTCTGTCTTATTTTTGTGGCACTTTTTGCTGTGTGGTGTGGGCGGCTGGCTGGAGATCCGTTTTGGTGAAGGTTTTTGTGCGCTCAGGGACGGTTTTCTGTGCATTTTTGTCTGTGCTCGGGGCTTGGCTCTGGATCTGGTGTTGCTTTTTCCTGCGGTGTGGTAGTGGGGCGTTTTTCATCCTGTGTGGCAGTGGGAAGGAGCTCGCCACTGGTTCACTTTGGTGTTATTTATTTTCCCCCGTCTGGTGAGGGTGTGGGAGGGGAGGTTTGGCTGGTCTGTGTGAAGTTTGGAGAGGTGTGTGTGGAGTGGGACTCGTCCCCTCTTTGCCCCTCGGGTTGGCTCTTTTGCTTAGGGTTTGATGGCCGTATCTAAGGGGGAGATGTCTGGGGCTTCTCCTAATCTGAATTTTAAAGTAGCTATTGGCTCAAAGTCCCCAAAGCATGGGATGTCGATGTATGATAACGATCTATTCTCATTGGATTCTGGGGCTGATGTTGCGGGGCAATCCTCTGGTTCACGAATCACAAAGATTAATGGGTGTCTGGAGCGTTGTAAGGAATGACCAAAATTTGTTGTCCCATCGGAGATGATCGCGGAAGATATTGAATATTATTCAAACCATTCATTATATTGCAAGTTTTTGGGGATGAGGGTTTCGTTACAGTTTTTGGAGCTCTGGGCCCAGAGAACTTGGGAGCCAGAGGGAGAAATGGAGATAATGATGTTGGCTAACAATTATTTTATGGTTTCTTTTAACTGCATTGCTGACCGCAACAGGGTTTTTGAGGGAGGACCTTACTTTCATAATAAGGTGGGGTTGTTTATCAAGCCATGGCATGCAGGATTTAACCCGGCTGAGGAGCTTCCGAATCGTGTACCAGTGTGGGTTCGTTTACCTCGTCTCCCAGTGGAATGCTGTCGGGAGGATGTGTTTCACCTGCTAGCCTCGCTGCTTGGAAAACCGGTGCGAGCCTCATCACAAACCTTGGGTAAAAAGGTACTGACTTTTGCTCGCATTTGTGTTGAAATTGACCTAAGTAGGCCTTTGCCCGATGCAATAGATATGTGTGCGGGTTCATATTCTTGGGTGCAGCAGTTGGACTACGAGACCCTTCCTTTTCGTTGCCGGCTATGTCATGAATATGGCCATCTTCTGAGGAAATGTCCAAGATATAAGCCCGTGGAGCCCCAATCTTCATTGCCTTCTCGCAACATTCCAGGGGCTGATAAGGGGAAGGGCGTTGATTCTAATGTAGAGGTTGGTTCTGATGGTTTTGTGCCGGTCAAGGCTCAGAACAGGAATAGGGGGCAAAAGAGACCTTTTAAGGAAAGGCAAGATGAGGGTACTTTTAACAAATTTGAGATTTTGGATGATCTTAGTCAACATGAAGTGAACCCTGGTCTATTAAATCTGGGGCAGGGGTCGAATGGGCTTGCTCAGGAAGACCTTGTTGTGGAATCTTCTAAGGAACCTCTTGGTGATTATGGTATGCACACGGATACTGTTCAACCATCAGAGGTTTCAGAGGTTCCGGTTTCGCTGGCAATTGTTCCAACAGTGGGTGAGGAGTCTTCTCTTCCTGGGCAGAATGCAGGTTCGGATTCGGCTAAGAGGCCCAAGCCTCCAAAATTGGGCATCTTGCAAAAGGATATAAAGAAAGGGGGGGCAGAGAAATTTGCTAAACCTGGTAGGAAGAAGGATGTGGAAAAGATAAAATTGACAGGTGAGAATTTGGTGGAGTCAGGGTCGGTAAAGACTCTGGATTCTCTTTTTTCGAGCCCATTGAAATGATTGTTCTTTCATGGAATGTACGGGGCTTGAACAGCGGCCCTCGACAAAAAGCGGTTCATGATTTAGTTCGCAAACATGGTCCTGACATATTTTTTCTACAGGAGACTAAGTTATCTGTTGAGAGTATGTTTAGCTTGGCTCCTAGGCTGTGGAGGAGTGGAGAGTGTCAATGTATTGGTGCTCATGGTTCTTCTGGGGGTGTGGCTTGTTTTTGGAATCCACGGAAAATTCGACCTCTTTGGTGGATGTCTTCTAAATCCACTATGTCTTTGCTTGCTACTAGTTTTGAGACAGGGGAGGTTATCCTCTTCTCTAACATTTATGCTCCTACTGATTTTCGTGGTAAGCAAGCTCAGTGGTCTCATATCAGGTTTGTTCGTAGTATGTCACCTTTCCATCCATGGATTATGGTTGGGGACTTTAATGCTATCAGTGCACTATCTGAGAAGCGTGGTGGTACTGTAAGGCTGGAGCCCTCTGCATTTTTGCTTCGTGATAGCATTAATTCTTTAAATCTTGTTGATATCAAGCCCAATAATGGTCAGTTTACCTGGAATAATCAGTGAGTGGGGGAGTTTTGTATTGCTGAAAGACTGGATCGCTTCTTGGTGTCCTGTTACTGGGTTGGTGGGTTGTGGTCTTCCTGCTCTGAGATCTTGGATTGGCGAGGCTCTGATCACTGGCCTATCAAGCTTGCCATTGTTTCTCCTCGGGCTCCGTGTTTGCCTTCCTTTAGGTTCCAGCTCATGTGGTTGCGTGAACCTTCTCTGAGGGATTTTGTGGCTGAATGGTGGAGGAATGGTAGGCCTGCTCATGGTACGGCAATGTATACTTTTTCCAAGCTACTTCAATATGTTAAATATAAGCTTAAGCGATGGAACTCTCAGTGCTTTGGGAATGTCTTCCATGCTAAGATGGTGGCTCAGGCTGAGTTGGATAGTATCACAAGGCAGTTACGAGAGGAAGGGGTGACGAGTGAGCTTCTTCTAGCCGAGGCACATGCTGTGAGAAATTTGGAAGAGTGGGAGCTGAGGGAGGAAATGTATTGGAAGCAGAAGGCTCGGATAGAGTGGCTAAAAGAAGGGGATAAAAATACTACTTTTTTCTTCAATTCGGTGAAAGCCAGGAGACATGGGAATGCTATCTCTGGCCTCGTGAATGATAGGGGAGAACTTCTTTCTTCCTTCCCAGAAATTGCAAATGAGGTGAGGCAATATTTTTCTTCTCTCTTCAAAGAGGACTCCCAAGGGGGGTCTCCTGAGGAGGCACAAGTTCTTTCTTGTATTCCTCAGCTTGTGTCTCAGGATTTGAACCATCATCTTATGAGGGATATCTCACTTGAAGAGCTTGAAGGGACGGTTTTCCAAATGCAGAAGGGGAAGGCTCCTGGTCCAGATGGTTTTCCAGTCAAGTTTTACCAAGAGTTTTGGGACATAATCAAATGTGACCTACTGGCAGTTGTTCAAGAATCTCAGAAGAACAAGCAGATGTTAAGGGCCTTAAACTCTACCTTTCTTGCTCTTATACCCAAGCGTGAGGGCGCGGATAGGTTAAGCCATTTTCGACCCATTTCTCTGTGTAATGTAGTTTATAAAATCATCTCTAAGCTAATTGCTGACAGGTTAAAAAAGGGGCTTGAGGAGTTAATTTCTGAAGAGCAAAGTGGTTTTGTGGCTGGTAGGCAGATTCTGGATGGGATTGTTATTGCAACTGAAGCCATTCATTCTATGGCCAACTCCAAAGAAAAGGCAATGTTTATAAAATTGGATATGGCTAAGGCTTATGACAGAGTTCGATGGTCATTCCTTTGGCAGGTCCTTGGGGCTTTTGGATTTGCGGAGGAGTGGATTCAATGGGTTAAGAGTTGTGTTACGTCGATCTCCTTCTCTGTGTTGTTTAATGGGAATCACTCTGAGTTATTTGGTGCCTCTAGGGGGCTTCGCCAGGGGGACCCTCTTTCTCCCTACTTGTTTATTCTTCTTGCCGAAGGATTGGGGAGATTGATTAGAAGGAACGTGGAGTCTGGTATCATTCAGGGTTGGCGGTGGGGAGGTAATTTACCACCGCAAACTCACCTTCAGTTTGTGGATGATACTGCTCTGATGGGTTTGGCTACAATGCGGGAGGCGGCAAATTTACGTAGGGTTTTAGATCTTTACTTGGTTGCTTCGGGTCAATTGATCAATGAGGATAAGTCTTCTATCTTCTTCTTCAACACTCCGGGCCGTATTCAGCAGAGGATTGCCCAAACTTTGAGGTTCCAGATTGGGACCCTTCCTTTGACCTATCTTGGTATCCCTATCTCGGTGGGAAGACCGCCTAGGGAGTCATGGCAGAGTATTCTGGACAAATTTCGGGTGAAGGTTAATCACTGGAATCATCGGTGGTTATCCTTTGCTGGTCGGGTTCAACTAATCAAATCAGTGGTTCAGGCCTTGCCCATTTACAGATGCATGGTGCAAGTCACCCCTTTGGGTTTTGTTAAGGACTTAGATTCTGTGACTCGACAATTTTTATGGGCGGGTTGCTTGGAGTCATCCAAGTGGAGTCTTGTTCGTTGGGAGGTTGTTTACAGCCCAAAGTCATATGGTGGCTTGGGTTTGCGGCAGATGGCTGTGACTGGTGTGGCTCTTGCGGCAAAATTGTATTGGCGGTGGTGTAAGGAGCAGGATAAAAGTTGGGCTAGGATCCTTTCCCAGAAGTATTTTCCTGGGATTCCTCAGTCTGAAATTCCTCGTTACCCCCTTGTTGGGAGAGGCTCGGTCATATGGAACACTCTAAAGAAAGGGGCTACGCTTATTAAGGAAGGGTTATTTTGGATTTGCAAGAAGGGGTCTGAGGTTCAGTTCTGGTCAGATTCTTGGGATGGATTTCCCCCCATCATTTCTTAGTATCCTCACTTGTTGAACCTCTGTCAGAGATTTCTTGAGGCTGGGTGGTCTCGAGTAAGAGATTTTAAATCTGTCTCCTCTCATGGTCTGCTTGAGGTGGCCAGATGGAAGTCTCATGATGAGTGGCCAGATGTTGGTTTGCCAGAAGATTGTGCTGAGCTGCAAAGTATCCTTTCCAGAAGGCGTTGTAGCTCTCTCCAAGCTGATGATGTTTTGGCCTGGTCTCCCAATCCAAGAGGGGATTTTTCGGTTGCTTCTGGATATTGGGCGTTACTGTCCCCCAGGATGGATGGGGAGGAAATCCAATGGTGGAAGAAGGCTTGGAATAAGTCTTCTTGGCCTAAATGTAATTGCTTTGTTTGGATGTTGGCTTGGAATAGATGTTTGACCTGGGACAATATTCAGAAGAGAGGCTTCCAGGGTCCGTCTATCTGTGTTTTGTGTGGGGCTAATGAGGAGGACTCTGCTCATTTATTTTTTTGATGCCATTTCTCCCTCCAGCTTTGGCACTTTTGGTGGGGCGTTTGGAAAAGTCCTTGTGTTCATGCTTCCTCATTGATTGAGTTCTGGCAGAGGCTGGGCAGGCCTCCTTCTATGGCCTCTTTTTTGCAGGAAGTGTGGTCGGTGGGGCCTTTCTTCCTGCTATGGTAGATTTGGTTGGAAAGGAATCGGAGGATATTTCGTGGAGAAAAGAAGTTGGTGCAGCAAATTTGGCAACGAATTTTGGGCATGGTTCATGAGACGGTGGAAGCTAAGTGTGAGGTGGAATTCCCTTTGGAGAAAAGGGACGCTGAGGTGGTGGAGAGATTGGGGCTTCAGGGGTTGTCCTTGGCTTCGGCTTGTGGTAAGCGTGGGCGGCATATGAAGCAGAAAGTTCATAGGTCTGGAAGATGGAAACTCCCCCCGGTTGGGGTTCTAAAAATTAATACTGATGGGTCCTCTAGAGGCAACCGAGGGCCGGCTGGTATTGGAGGGATTGGTAGGGATCATTCTGGTTCAGTTGTTTTTCTATTTTCAATTTATGATGGGGTTCAAACTATCAACCTGATGGAAGGGTTGGCTATACTTTGTGCTTTTGAGAGGGTGCATGCTTTGGGATGGAGAAGGATAATTTGTGAATCCGACTCCCAGGTCTTGATCAATTTACTTATCGAGCAAAAAGTGGATGGTGTCAGCTGGCAGTTGGCTGGGGTGGTGCAACAGATTTTGTGGGTTAGTTCACTAATGGAGATGGTTTCTTTTGTGCATATTCCTAGGGAGTGGAATAGGGCTGCTGATTGCTTGGCGAAGTGGGCTTCTGAGCATGCTGAGGGCTGGCGAGTTGAGGAGTGGGAGTTGGTGCCTCCGGAGCTCCGTCTTGATCTTGAGAGAACTCTTGATGAGGATAGGGAGGGGAATGGTGATGGTTGATGGTTTTGGTTGCTTTCTTTCTGGTCTTTGGCTTAGGCTTTTCTCGGAGACCATGGTCTCTTGCTTCATTTGTAATGCTGTTTTCTGAATTTGAATAAAGTTTTTACCCTTTTTATAAAAAAAAAAAATAAAAAATAAAAAAAAAATAAAATAAAATAAATCTAGTTTTAAATATACTTAAAAATATTATAGTAACTTAGAAGATAATGAAATTACCCATATCTTTTTTTTATCTTTTTTTTTAAATACACTTAAATAAATCCAACTTTAAATATAAAAATAAATATTTTTTGAAATATTTGATCAAATAAATCTATCCTCAGTGAATATTTACTATCTCATAACCGATGGATACTAAGCACATTAATTACATGCTTCTTTCACATAAGATAGTAAATACCCAACTTCTAGCTCCTCTTATTAACTAACATTATAATATAAACCTAGTTAATTTACCAAACCCCCAATTATCCAGAATGCATAATCAATCCCCTTTAAATTTCATAATAAAAATAACTATTTGACTTCCTAATATATTTATCTATATAAATAAAAGAGGTAATTTTTATTAATCAGCCAAAGAGATACAAAGCATTAGGAAAAAAGACCCCGAAGGGGCCCCAAGATAACAAGCAAGAGATCAAGAATCATTAATACAACATTTCACATCCTCGGTAACCCAACCCTCCAAATCCTGGGCAAGGTCCCTTGGTAAGCTGTCCCAATCCTCCACCAACCACGTCCCGCTCTTCTCAGAGGCCACTTTTGCCAGCCCATCAGCCACCTTGTTCCATTCACGAGGGATATGGGAAAAAGTGACTGAATCCAATAAATCTCCAAGGTTGGCAATTTGTTTTGCCACCACTGCCAATTGCCAACTAGCAGCATCAAAATGCTGCCCATTTATCAAATCTACCACCACCTGAGAATCAGATTCACAGATAATCTATTTCCAGCCGAGAGCGTATGCTCTCTTTAAGGCTGAGAGAATTGCCAACTCCTCCATGAAGTTATTGGAGTGTTTCCCCATATACTCAGAGAAAAAGAACACAACCACCCCTGAACTATCTCTGCCCACCCCACCAATACCAACGTGCCTAGGATTACCTCTAAAAGACCCATCAGTGTTGATTTTCAAGACACTAGAGGGAGGAAGCATCCAATGCCCTCCTTTGAAGACCTTCCCTCTAGAGCATGTGCCCCGCCCGAGCTTGAGCCTTCCAGTACTACCAATAGAAATCCCTGGCTTCTAAATAACTCTAGTATCCCCAGGATCAACTGGTACTGAAAAATCACATTTAGCTTGTAACGTCTCTTGAAGAGCCCCAAGAATATGAGCCCAAACTTGGCCCTCCTATAATTTCCTATCCAGAACTACCCTTCGATTGCGCTCCAACCAAATTTTCCAAATAATTAGACTAGGGACAATAGGCCAAGCAGTGTGCAAAAATGAAGTCTTTGCCTTTGAAGGCCCAGTATTTTTCCAGAACTCGCCAAGAGATGAAGGATGCTAACATGACATATTCCAAGCCCCCCACCAGAAGTGCCAAATAGTCCTAGCAAAGGGGCATTGAAAGAAAAGATGAGAAACAGTCTCAACATCTTTGAGACATAGAAAGCATAAAGAGGGACCTTGGAAGCCCCACTTGTAGAGGTTGTCCCAAGTCAAGCACCTGCCATACACCACTAGCCAAGAGAAAAAATTGCATTTTGGCCAAGAGAATTTATTCCAAATGTATTTCCACCAAGGAACCTCAGCACTGCCTAAAGCCTGCCTATCCAAAGCATGATATCCTAAAGCAACAGAGTACTTCCCTTTAGGATCTAAGCCCCAAGCCAAAACATCCCTCTCTAGAAGCGAGCAACACACTCTATTAGCTAAAATGGAGGAAAACTCCCTCCTATCCTCCAAAGAACCACCCAAAGGCCACTCATACATAACCTTCCACTGATAAATGACAGTTTATCCCAAAACCTGAGGGGCTTTGAAGTCCATCACTCTACTCCAACTAGCTTGAACAAAAATCCTGCTTAAATTCTCTAAGTGAGGATGAGAGGAGAGGATAGGCGGGAAGCCATCCCAAGAGTCAAGCCGGAAGAGAGCATCAGAACCTCTATTGCAAATCCAAAATAGGCTTTGTTTGACTAGAGGAGCTCCCCTCTTGAGAGTTTCCCAGATCATAGACCCTCTACCCAAAAGACTAAAACGAGGAACCTCAGCGCCATCCACCTCCCCAATATACTTGCAGGTAAGAATCTTAGCCCAGGTCTAATGCTGATGTGAACACCACCTCCAATACAACTTAGCTGCCAATGCTTCTCCATTCCAATCCGCTCTATGCAATCCCAAGCCCCCATCTTGCTTCGGTCGACAAACAACTTCCCACTTAATTAAGCACCACCTTCTCGAGAGGAGATTACCTAACCAAAGAAACTGCCTGCAAAGCCCCTCAAAATCCTTGATGAAACTTGAAGGAGCAGTCTTCACAAAACATCTATAAATAGGTAGGGCCTGCACAACAGACTTTAAAAGAGTGACTCTACCTGTCGTTGATAACCATCTATAAGTCCAGTGACAAACCAGTCCTCAAAATTTATCAATCACCTCCTGCCAAAAATGCTTGGGAGGTGGTCGCACATCTAGAGGGATACCCAGATAGGTAAAGGGAAGTTTCCCCACCTGAAACCTTAAGATCCTAGCAATCCGTTGTTCAATAAGCTTGGGGGTATTAAAGAAATAGATGCATGACTTACTTTCATTAATGCATTGTCCTGAGGCAGCCAAGTAGCAATCCAAAGTTTGACGAAAAGTAGTCACTTCTGCTACCTTAGCAACCCCCATCAAGGTCGAGTCATCCACAAATTGAAGATGGGATTGAGGAGAAAGGGAGTTGTTCCAGTTCCAACCCTATATAAGCCCAGTTGCAACCTGGGGCTTAATGAACCTCACCAGACCTTCAGCCGTCAAAATGAACATATAAGGGGATAAAGGGTCTCCCTATCGAAGACCTCTAGAGGCACCAAACAACTTAGAGGATTCCCCATTTATGAGAACCGAAAAGGAGGGTGTCTTCACACAACACATAACCCAATCAATCCACTCACTGCTGAACCCAAAGGCTCCAAGAATTTTGATCAGAAAACTCCATTTGACCCTATCATATGCCTTTGACATGTCCAATTTTATGAACATGGCCTTATCCCTAGAAGAGGCCATAGAATGAATAACCTCCGCCGTAATCACAACTCCATCAAGAATCTACCTACCTGCTACAAAGCCCCCTTGTTCCTCTGAGATTAGCTTATCCAACCACGGCTTTAAGCACTCAGCAATTAGTTTTGTGATGATTTTATACACCACATTACACAAAGCAATTGGATGAAAGAGATATAGAGAATCAGCACCCTCACGCTTAGGAATAAGGGCTAGAAAAGTAGCATTCATAGCTCTCAACATTTGCTTGTTCCTTAGAGATTCTTGCACAACCTCCAACAAATCAAGCTTGATCACTTCCCAAAATTCCTGATAGAACTCAGCAGGGAACCCATCAGGACCAAGAGCCTTCCCCTTTTTCAGTTGAAACACCACATCCTCTAACTCCTTCAAAGAAATCGGGTGAAGAAGAGAGGCATTCATCTCCATAGTCACCAAAGGAGGGATACATGCTAGGATAGAGTCTTCCTCCTCAATGGCCAGTGGGGTATCTTTAGTAAAAAGATTAGAGAAGAAACGAACAGCCTCATTAGAAATTTCCAAAGAGGAAGAAAGAACAAATCCCTTTGAAGAACGGAGAGAAGAGATAGTGTTACCCTATCTTCTAGCTTTTACCGAATGATGGAAGAAGGAGGTATTCTTATCCCCTTCCTAAAGCCAATCAATACGAGCCTTCTGCTTCCAAAAAATTTCCTCACGAAGCTCCCATTCCTCAAGTACTTTGACTGCTGCATCCTCTAACTTGCTCAAAACTGCACCCAATCCATGCTCCCTAATCTGCCTAGTAATAGAATCTAGATGCTCTTGGGCTGCCCTTTTCTGTTGAAATACATTACCAAACTGATTCTTATTCCAATGTTTTAGTTTATACTTCACATATTGAATCCTCTTCATAAAAGTGTACATAGCAATCCCAAAAGCAGGATGACCTTCCCCCCACCATTTAGACACTAAGTCAAAAAGACCCTCCTCCCTAAGCCACACGATCTGGAACTTAAAAGTCTGTTTCTTAGATCCACTAGCTAGGCGAGCAGAGAACTTGATCGGCCAGTGATCTGATCCTCGCCAATCCAATATTTCAGAGCTTGTTATCCACTTGTCACTAACCCAGAAACTGGATACCAGAAACCTATCCAATCTTTCAGCAATAGCTTCTTCCCCAAGCCTCCTGTTATTCCAAGTAAAAGTGCCATTTATGGGTTTGATGTCCACAAGTCGAAGCCAAGAAATATTCTCCCGCAGAAGATCAAAGGAGGTGTCCAGACGAGGCACACCCCCCCTCTTCTCCTCAAGCAAGACAATTGCATTGAAATCCCCTGACAAAATCCAGGGTAAAAAGGGATCCAACAATCTCAAAAAAATTTATATGAGACCATAAAAGACTCTTACCAGGGACATCTGACAAAGCATAGATATTGGACAAAAAAATTCTTTCTCCAGTCTCCAAACTTAAAGCAATAAGAGAGATGGAGAATCTACTAGAAAACCACCAAATAGGAGAGACCCGCCGAGGATCCCAGAAGCAGGTGAGACCACCAGAGCTCCCCTGTGCACCCACACACTGACATAAACCTCTATTCCAAATTTTAGAAGCACTTTGCATCATGCTATCAACAGATAACTTCATCTCTTGGAGAAAAAATAAATCCAGAGAATGAGCACAAACTAAATCCCAAATAGCCTTTTGTCTAGGGATGCTATTCATACCCCTCACTTTCCATGAGAGCACAATCATCATGACAGTTGGGTAAATTGAGAATCCAAGGTCTTCACCGACCTAGATTCAACCAACATCTCACTAGCCAACTTAATTTTTTCTTGATCCTTCTTCCTACCCACCTTTTGGGACTTGTCAGGAGTACTCTTTTTTAGGGACTTTTGATGCACACCCAAAATATGAGAAGAAAAGGAAGCTTTACTCTTTGCAGAGCCTCCAGACCCTGAACCTCTAGCTAAGCTCACTCCTATATCAGTAGAGACCAAAAAAGTACCAACCCTAGCACACGGATCCCCAAGCCCAACCTCAAGGGAGGGAACAGAAGAATCTTTTACTTCCTTAGGAGTCGTCGTAGGACTAGAAGCCAAAGACGTAGGATCCATAGGCATAGGGTGGAGTGAAGTAACTCAAGTAGCCTCCACATGCATGTTAGGAGAGACCACCTCCTCATGAATTAAATCATTCAGCACATCAAATTTGTTGAAAACCCCCTCCTCCTGGTGATCTCAAAAATTCCTCATCATCCCTCGACCTTTATTTTGGGTCCTGGCAGGCACAAACCCATCTTTATCAGGAGTCACCTCTTGCATGGGTCCTTTTCCCTTTTCAGACCCTAAGTTTGATGTATCCTTCCCATTCCTTGAGTTACCCACACCAGAAGCACGTGGACACCTTTTCAAGAGATGACCATACTCACGGCATAAAGGACATCTAAATGGCAGGGTTTCATAATCCAGCGGTTGTGTCCATGAAGTAGAACCCACGGTTAGGTCAATAGAGTCCGACAAAGGCCAACTTAAATCAATCTCCACACAAACCCGAGCATAGGAAAAGATTTTCTTCTCTAGAGTTTGTTGAGAGGGACCAATCAGTTTTCCCAATGCCATGGCAATAGACTGTAGAATATCACTCCTCCAACATTCAAGTGGTAGTCGAGGAAGGCGCACCCACACTGGGACCTTGGATGGCAACTCCTCTGCCGAATTAAAACCTGCATGCCATGGTTTAATGAACAACCCGACTTGATTATAAAAGTATGGACCACCTTCGAAAGCCCTATTTCTATTTGATATGCATGAGAAGTCTACCAAGAAGAAATTATTCGCTGCTAGAAAAATCTCAAAATCCCCCTCTGGATTCCAAGTCCTTCGAATCCAAGGTTCAAGGAAGGGGAAAGAAACCCTCATCCCCAAAAACTTACAGATTAAAACATGTTTGCTAAAATACTCTAAATCATCAGCAACTGCTTCTTTTTGAATAACCACCACCGGGCGCACTTGAGCTCTTTCCAAGCAACCATTAACCTTCTGCAACTTAAAAGCACCAATCTTCGACAAGCCTATACCAGGAGAAGATGGGGTGGGAACCCCGTCCCCTACCTCGGCCATAGCCGCCTCCCCTGGTACCCCGTTCAAATCATTACTCAAAGCCATTAAAGCCACCCCCACCAATTCAAGCCACACACCTCCACTTACCAAACCCTAGACGCCACAACCCCAACACCACCGAAACTGAAGGAACAAAAAGGAATAAGCCAGCCCCACACACCAAACTACAAGCTGGCAGCCCACCCAACCAAAGCAAGGTCCAGAACAGAAGAAATTATGGCTCCTCAAGAACCACCGAATAAGATCTGCAACAAAAAAAGACGCCCCTCCCCGAAAACAGCAAAAGACCCACCCCTATACGCACAAAAGACTGAAGAATCCGATTTGCCACCAAGCCAGCACATGCAAAGAGAAAAAGCGACCTGCACCATGCCATTATTGACCGCGAGCCTTCACCCACGCGTGCTGGACCATACATCCAGAGAGGAAAAAATCCGTCAGGTGTCAAAGGATAAAATGGATTGTTCTAAGCGCGGGAAAATAGATTTTTCTTTCAAAGGCTAAATGGTGCCGAGATATATATACATTTTATGTTTTATATTTTTATTATTTTTAACTTTTATCATATAATTAAAAAAGAGAATTTAAGATATATTTTTAACTCAAAAAAAATAAAATATGGACCGCTAACATGTGAAAGAATAGAATTAAAATAGAAAAATATTCAAGATCAAATTAATTCACATTTAAGACGGCAAAGGCTTTTAAAACATGCTATAATCCAATCATTACTACTCATTTATTGGCAGAGAAATGAAGGAATTTAATAGGAATGTAGTTAATGAATAAGGAGAAAAATTAAACCTAAGGTGGGTGTACAAAATAGTTTTCCCTCTAGCTATTGCCATATAAAATTTATGAAGCAATGAAAAATGGGGTATAATAAAAAACTTGGATGGAGGGATATGTAAATATTTAGTGAATAGTTGAATATAAAAATTATATACTTTGAATTAAGGCCATCAACTTCATCAAGTTCAAAGTCAAAAGGGACTCAAGTATTGTAGATGAAAAATACAAGATAAGCAAATCAAAGACTATAAAAATATAAGTGCTTCTATGAATGAGAACATAGAAGAATTAAAATATTATATTATTAAATTGAAAGTGGATAGTCAATTAATAAAATGGACCAACAATAGAAGTTGGGAAGAAAAATAAAGAAATAAAAAACATGATTGAAGTATATATATGCTTTTATAAAGATGATGGGAGAAAAAGTGATAATGATAAGAGAGGATAAAGGTCAATGTGAAAAAAACATAGTTTAAAAACATATAACATGTTTTGATAAGCACTTAAAACCTGTTTCATGTAGTGCACAAAGTGATTTCCAAACTTTTAATTAAAAAGAAATTTCCAAACCTTTAATAAAAAAGAAACAAAAAATGCAATTATCAATAGTGTGAGACCTTGATTTCTTTCTTCTAAGGGAATTTAATCTAGGAAGAATGAAAATAAACAATCTTTAAGTTCTATTTTATTTTCTTTTAAAGAATGTAATTGGACAAAAAAGAAACATATCTTATATTATTTATAATATAATATAATATCATATGTATAATATAATATAATATAATATTGATAGTATATAATTTTTTTCTTTTCATAAATAAGTGTGACTAGTGAGGGTAGCTCCCATTCTATTAATGAACATGAATTACATCCATAGCATGCAAAGCAAGAGAGTACTATTAAGCTTTTTGGTCACAAATGCCTTTAGCTAGTTTGATAGCCCTCACAGACAAAACATGCCCCAACAAATCCCCATATTGACAAAGGAAAAATAAAAATGTTTCCATGTTGTTATGGGAGATTCCCTCATAGCATAAGGTAAGTGTCTACATATTAATATTTTTTATTTCTCTTTGTGACCTTTGCATCAAATAAACCAGCCACTTTCTCCTTGGATGGTGTAGTCTGAATCCCTTCAATAGCCTCCATTTATTTAGGAACATCCACTTCATTCATCATACTAACAACAACAACCTCTGCCATCTCACGAAACCTATAATCTTGAATGAGATTTGTGAGGAAATGATTATAGACCATCACATCATGGATGTGGCCTTCAGACCAAGACCTTCCACCCACGATCTTCACAATCAAAAATAGTTTGTTCTCCTTTCATTTTACAAATAACCTCTGGACTTGTGTCATGGTGTCCTCCTCCAAACATTGGAATTGGATTTCCATTGTTGCAAATTGAACTGAGGCCTCCCCAATTTAAGAACTCATATGCATGCTCAGGATTGGCAATAGATAAATGACAAATCAAATAGACAATCAAGAGTAGAATCCCCATGGATTGCCCATAACTCTATGTGTTACATTTCCTCACAACCAAATTTATGAAAGGGAACCCAAAGTAGCATGTGTCATTTGGGTAAGTCAGAGTACCCATTATTCTTTCTCTGATGCAAGTCTTTTTAGGTTGTGTGGCCCACAAGCCTTAATTAATGTATCTTTTTTAGGATAATATTGACATAAACCAACATCCAATCATAATTCATGTCCTTTTTAGGTTGTGTGGCCTAGACTTAGTGATTTGGGACTCATACACCACCTTTGGCATATGAGTCCCACCTTTGTTTTTATGCCCTGATCTTGATTTTCATCATTCTAAGCATTTTTTAAAAATGTATCCATACTTAAGCCTAATGGGACTCATATGCCACTTGTATATGACACTTGTGGAGTATGAGTCCCATGTGGCCAAAATCAAATTTAATTCAAATTCTTGGTGGGATTTTATCCTCCTAGATTTGATGTTGGCTTCTAGTGTTGTAATTTCGAGAAATTTGGCATAAACAAGTATAAATACAAGATTATTTCAATCTTTTTCACCGAAGACCTTCAAGAGAGCATTCCTACTAGCAATTTTATGATTACAGGAGTTTAAAATACTTCACAAGGGAACTCAAGAGCATTCCTAAAGCATTCAAGGGAAGAATTTTCAACAATTGTTACTTCAATTTAAGATCCATCATCAAGTCAAGATCATTAAGCATCAAGCATGTTGTTGAGATAGTGTTGTGATGTAGCATTGAAGATCCATTTGCAAGCATAGTTTCATATCCATGTTCAAGATCAAAATCTACATCCTTCATGGCCTCTTCATGTTAGGTTGTTGATTTACATCCCACAACATTATTCAAGGTATCATTTTTCATGCTTCATATTTCATGTTTCATGTTCATACTTTATTTTTTCATCATTTGGTTTAATTACCTAAAAAGGGTTTGACCAAGGAAAACCCCTATTCTCTAACAATCAACAAGTCTTTTCTCTATCTACATGTGTGATTGTTGATCTAGGTGTCCTTGAGTTTGAAGATCCTTTGAAGATTAGGTTGCAAGGTTGACAAAAGTTATCAAGTCATCACAAGGTCACCATCTTCACTAGAAGTCACCTACAGGTTTCAAATCAGGGTTTTGGATTTGGAAACAAAGTGTGAAAGGAAGAGCAGAGATAGGAGAGAAAAATCAAGCCTTAACCCTCTAAAAATGTTGAGTGGGACTGATATGCCACTTGTGGTGTATGATTCCCAATACAGGGCCTTTTCCATATTTTAGTTGTTTTAGATCATACACTATTAGATTCTAGTTTTTGCACAGAAACACTAGTTTGGGACTAAATCACCCAAAGTAGCATATGAGTCCCAGTTAGCATTAAATTCATTTTTTTCAACATTTTAGGAATTCATTCAGGCCTCTACATATTTCCAAGTGTACAGCTCTAATCTCCCAGCTTTCCATTTTGATTTACATTTTTTTCTAGATCATTTAGAGAAATATTGCATTGCATTAGGTTTAAGGATGTGGTCTTCCAATTTGAAATTAGTCTTTCCAAGCCCTAGCTTGGTGGTGAACCCTTCTTATTTTCTTCAATCAAACCCTAGGATACCTTATTGCATGATCTCTTTTCCCCTTTCTATCTTAGGATTGAGATCTCTAAGGTTTCTTTGAGTGTAGCAAGCATGAAATAGGAACCCTACCCTTTTGCTCCTTTTCTCAAAGGTGGGGCATACTATTTTTGTTGCTACAAACCCAAAGAAAATGACAAACAACAATCAACTAACACATAGTAGTCATTTTCATGTCAAGCTATGGAAAAAATAAAGAGATAGACATGGATCATGTTTAGTTCAAGGAAGGAGACATCCCATCTAGGGTGGTCCATGCACCTAACAAGTCATTTTAGCACCAAATTTGAATGCCAAGTTCTTCTATGTCTACCCTCTACATTTATCGAATCTATTTGATTATTTTTGTTCTATATTTCTAAGAAATCATCTAAGTTTGCTACTGAACAATGGGGGAATGGGTGCTTTATAACCTAGGTCATAAAACACCACTATTCTCCTATTATCATTCAAGAAGGTCATATGAATCCACATTGGATTGACTATCAACCTCAAAGGTGAGTCAATTCTCAACAAAGAAGACCTAGGAAGGGGATTCTTAAGCTTTGGGGGGTTCACCACCAAGTAAAAGGTTGGAAAGCCAAGTAAGCATTCAACTCACAAAACCTTATAATGCAAGCTAAATGAAGGATGCAAATGATGAAATTGTGCATGTTCAAGAAGTTAGGATATGTGTACTTGGGAAATCTAGAAATGTAATGAGGATTCTGGAAATGTAAAGAAACTATCAAAATATGCTATGGAGGACTAAGATGTCCTTACTATCTTATTAGTCTCGCTGCTATTTTTTGGCACATATGCGGAATCTTCGGATGCTAGAAAAAGATTCAAAGGAATATCTACAAAATTCCACTTGGAGGACTAAGATGCCATTGCTACCACCTTATTCCAGTTTTGATTTTTTGAAATCTCTGAATGTGATCTTGAGGCTTGATTTTTTCACTTCCTTCTTCTCTAATCTCAAGTTCTGAAACTTTTAGATTTGACCTATTGGTGAGTTTCCGTGAAGATGAAAAATTTACAATGCAACTTTACAACTTTTCACTTCAAATGATGTTCAAGTCTTCAGCCTAAATCTACAATCACAAACACACAAGAGAGGAAAACTTGTTGATTTTTAGTAAATGGGGGTTTTCCTTGGTCAAACCCCTTTTTGGTAATTAAACCTTGAGATGAAATGAAATGAAGGAGGGAAATGATGAATGAACAACTTGCAATGTTACAACTCACCAAACCCTTATTATAAAGTCTACAATCTTGTGTGAAATGGCTACCTTGGGTATAGATCTTAAATCAAAGGAATGCTTGATAGTAATGGACTTGAATTGCTTTCTTGAGTCAAAACCCTACATCACAAATGTTAGCTCAAAAACACACATGATGCAAGAATATCTTTGATATGATGCTTTAATCTTGATGATGGCTACAAATGCTTGATGAACTGCTCTTGAATGCTTGAATATTTGAATTATTCGATGCTTAGATTGCTTGTTATATTCTTGGATATGAAAATGAGTGAAACAACCTTGTATTTATACTTATCCATGCTTAATATCTTGAAATTACACCACAACAATATAACATATGAATTCATTAAATAAAGGAGGCTAAATCCTACCAAGATTTGAAATTAAATCCCAAAAATAACCTAAGGGGGACTAAGAAACCCTAGGCGGCGTCTTAGTCCTGAGGTGTGAAACTCGAGGCACAAACTCCAAAAAAGGGGCCCATTTAAGGCACACTCAAAATTAGGGTCACAAGACCTTTGGAGGACAAAGATGCCCTATGTGGCGTCTTAGTCCTGACCCAAAAATTAGGGACACACAACTAGAATAATTAAATTATCATTTATCCTCTGATGTTTGTTAGGATTAGCTAGAAAAATATGCAATTTATTAGGCTTATGGATGCAAAATAGGACCAATTAAGACATAAATAGGGATAAATAAAGAAAGGAGGGCCCAAAAAAGTGTGACAATGCAAGGGTATGCATTTTACTACACTACATTTAGTCCCCACTTTAGTGACATGATGAACTTGTTTAAAACTCACACTAAAGTAGCTAACCACACAATCAAGAGGGGTTCAAATGTACGAATGGCAGTAAGATAGGATGGCAATAATCAAGAGGGTGACCAAGCCCTGAGGATCAAGATCCTATGGAAAACCAACATAGGCACAAAGGAACACACTTGTGAATGATATATGAAGCCATAACCAAATTGCAAACATACACCATCAAAGACAAGGAAAAGGAAAAGGGAAAAAGAAGAATGCAATGAATCAAGCTTTGACTAGCCATCGAATATGCTATGGACCAGGTCTAGGCTATTCATCCAAAAAGGGTTTACAATTGGAACACATTGTCAGCTATATGCTGGGATCATCGGAAAAATAGGCCCTTCGGTGGCGAAAATTCAAAAATTGGGTGGGAAACCCGGCATAAAATTTGAATAAGGTTGTCTATATTTATTTCAAAATGTGTAGGAATATAAAATCTAGCCGAAATTGAATTTAGTTTCCTACAAGCACATGAGTTTTATAAAAAAAATCTATTTAGTAAGAATTGAAATTTCAATCAGGGTGGTACATTTCCGGGAAAAATAAGAAGTAGGTGTTTGTCGACCACCCTATACCACAATGAAATGATAATATTTTTTTATAATATTTGAGATATAAGTAGAGGACTCATCCCTTGTTGGTGCATATTTTTTTGTAATTTTTCCCAAGTAAATAATTAATTATGATTTTTTATTAAATTTTGCAAAATACTTAAAAGCTTGCTATGTCCTGAATGCATGGCGATTAAAGGCAAAATGAATTTCAAATTTTTTCTTTTTTTTAATCCTATGGTAATGGAAGCAT
This sequence comes from Sequoia sempervirens, assembly GCA_007258455.2. Classification (NCBI taxonomy): domain Eukaryota; kingdom Viridiplantae; phylum Streptophyta; class Pinopsida; order Cupressales; family Cupressaceae; genus Sequoia; species Sequoia sempervirens. The sequence goes on along the minus strand of VDFB02264372.1, from coordinate 105,249 downwards.
AGGAATGGCGATATTTTGGATTCAAAAATGTGATACCATTTGAGGATACAGATGTTTTAATCAATCAGGACTTTAGTCTTAATTTGAATAGAAAATTAATAATAATTACTTATTAAATTCAAAGTAAAGAATAATTTATATTGGTGGAAAGCTGAGAATCTACTTTAAAAACCCTTTTTTGTTTCATCAATTTTGGGTAAAAAATGGTCATCAGCCACATACCCATCATATTGCCACTTTTTGGCCCATCACTTGATCTTGCACATACCTATCCACGTATGCAAACCATTGCGTATAAGGGGCTGTTGAAGCTAGTTGTCCTAGGTGCCTTGCGCGAGTCCATATCAACGTCCTTGTATTACCCCATGACTATGATAAGGACAATAAAGAAAATGCACACCTCACAAGGGCTAGTGAATCTAGTTGGTATTCTACTGTTGAACCGGGGAACCATAGAAATTGATACCTCCACTTGTTTAATAGGGCAAGTACTTTCTGAAATTCGGTGAAGCTATTTGTCAGTGGGTGAAAAGCCCATATCAGTAGCTACCCACATGACTATGATAAGGACAAAAGAAAATGCACGCTCACAAGGGCTAGTGAAGCTAGTTGTTCACTAGGTGAGCCCTAGGGGACCATATCGAATCCATACCTCCATGACTTTAATAAGGCACAAAAGAAAATGCAGCTCACAGGGCTGAGTGAGATGTGATTTATTCTTCTAGAGTGAGCCCAGAGGGACCTGTCAAGCCATGCCTCCATGACTTTAATAAGGCACAAAAAGAAAATGCTGCGGCTGGGGCTAGTGAAGCTAGTTCACTAGGTGAGCTGAGGTTCCCATATCAAAGCCATACCTCCCATGACTTTAATAAGGTACAAAAATATAATGCAACACAACAAGAACAAGGGAATGTTCGAAGGGATTTTGCTTAGTTCATGTGAGGTCTTAATTATCTAAGAGGACATCATTCCTAATGTCTCCAAGAGAGGACCAACCAAAGGATAACAGATTCAGAACTTAGAGAATGCAATGTGTTGATCACCACTAAGAGGAATGTAATATGCTAAGATAGATCAAGCTCTTGAAGGACAATACTCCCAATGTCACTATAAAGAGGAAAACACATCACATGAAGTAAGAAAATAACATCAAGGAACATGAAAATAAAATGCAAATCATGCCAAAATAATTCCAATGTATGCCTCCACTTTAAAGAAATTGCTAACACCATGTTGTGAGCAATTACTTTAAAGTAGCTAAAACATGAAAAAAGTAAAGAAGGTTAACCCCAGAATTACATAAGGGATCTATGGATTCAGGTTCAGTATTTGTCTTTGCTGCAATGATATTAGAGAGCTCAGAACCGTCATCATTCCCAAAATACACATAGAACTGGAAGAATGACAAAAAGAGAGCGAAAACAAAGAAAAACCTTTTGAGTCAACATGGAAGAGACATAGGGTGTCTTGATTCCTTATGTCATCCCTAAAAGGAAAACACAAGACAAACATGCAAATGAAAGGTAAAGATCAATGAAAAGGAAAAATCATACGACATATAAAAGAATTAAGCTACAAATAGAGGAATGCACATAGAGAGAGAAAAAAATGAACAATATGGGGGATCACATCGCACACATGCAATCAAAAGAAAGAAAAAATAAAAATAAAAATACTAGTAAAGAAGATGTACATCTTACAGAAACATTCATATTACATCCATAGGATTTTGAACTAAGAGAATATCATCTGCTAATGCTTGATTACAGTTCCGGTTAACACATGAACACTTCTTCACTCTTCTGCTCACTCTTCTTCACATTCTTCTTCTACCTTTGAATGATTTAAACATTATTCACACACACCATACATTCAAATGGTATAAAAATTGCTTATATATATCCTCGACTAGGATTTACATCGCTACATGTTAGCTTTAACAAAATAATAAAATGAATACAAACTATTGGCCCAAATCAATAACAATTATTGATGTGAACCAACCAATGTCAGCCACAAGATAATGAAGTCCAAAAACAACATCCTCGAACATGAACCACCTTCAAAAATTATTCCTCAAAGATTCACAACATGCTACTATCACCTTGTTGGCCATGAACATGAAAAACATGAACACACAAGAGAAAATCACCAATCGTGAGCACAACGATCAATGAAAATGTGTAACACAGATAGAGCACGATCGAGAAACATCCAAAAACATAATGAATCACTAGAGAAGCATCCACAACAACTAAAATTACTAGAATCACATCATCTTCATTAAGGAACACCAACTAAAGCAACAAAAAACTTGTCAGAACACAATTGCTCATAACTCGATCAAATCTTCATGCGGATCTCTTAAACTTAACGCGGATAAACTAGATATACTTGAAAACAAACCCTTTAATCCACAACCTCTAATAATCAATGTATTGGGCTAACCAATAGACTGAACTTCACTTCATCATTATCAATCTCCAACTCATTTCATTACAATTTTCTCAATATACAGTTTCTAATGTCTTTAAGGCCAATAACTTGTTAACATTAATGAAAACCACATATCAGCAACACAACCACAACATCCAAAAATCTCCCCCTTTGGCATTGATGGGAACACATGATGTGAAAAACACCATCAATGGAACTATCTCTTAACACTTTCTCCCCCTTAGGTTTTGACTCTTTTGTCCTCAACTCTTTCAAATGACTCTTCTCCCCACATGACTCTTTTCCCTAGATAATTCATAGTTTTTCACATGACTTTTCTCCCCCTTTGACATCAATGACAAAGATATTTTTTCTCCACACAAGCTCTGAACCACATATCTGACTACTCCCCCTGAGTAGCAGCCACCACAACATGAATTTGGATCAAGCTATGACTATGAGATGCACAAACTGATGCAAAGCAATACATCTTAGTTCTGATTAGGAGGGGTAAAGACCCCTAACTTCCCTCTGAAATACTCAAAAGTATCCTTAGGTAAAGGCTTGGTAAATATATTCACAATTTGTTCCTTAGTAGGCACACACTCCAATCTAACTTCCTTTTTACTCACCTTCTCTCTCAAAAAGTGAAATTTGATAGATATATGCTTGGTCTTTGAATGCAACACCCAATTCTTAGAAATTGTAATTGCACTTGAATTATCATAGAATATAGAAATGGTTTCATCATGCACAACTTTGATATCTTTCAACATCTACGTCATCGACAATACTTGAGTACAATTGTTAGCAGTAGCAATGTATTATGCCTCTATAGTAGATAAAGAAATGGCATTTTGCTTCTTACTTAACCATGAAATCAACTTCTTTCCTAAGAAAAATGCACCACCACTAGTAATTTTTATGTCATGTACATCTCCTACCCAATCAACATCAATAAAGGAACTCAAAGTAAGATCATCATCTTTTGGATACCACATGCCAAAATCAACTATCCCCTTCAAGTATCTAAAAATCCTCTTCACAGTAGTCACATGAGATTCATTAGGATCAACTTGAAATCTTGCAACAATATATACAACATTCATGATATCGGGTCTAGTTTGTGTCAAATAAAGTAATCCACCAATCATTGATCTATATCTAGTCCGATTTTCCTTCAAATAATCATCATCTTGTGTCAACTTACATTCGGTCACCATGGGTGTACCAACTGGCTTTGAATCTTCCACACCAAACATCTTTAGCAATTATTTCACATACTTAGACTGAGATATAAATATCCCTTTATCTAACTGAGTAATTTGCAATCCCAAAAAGAATTTCATCTCTCCAATCATGGATATCTCAAACTCACTCTACATCTCATCAATAAACTTCATGAACAAACTATCATCTCCTCCAAAAATGATATAATCAACAAAGACTTCAACAATCAAATCTTTATCATGATCAATCTTGGAATAAAAATTATTATCAATAATACCTTTGTTAAATCCAAGCTTTAGCAAATACTTGTCCAATCTGGCATAGCATGTTGTAGGGGATTGTTTGAGTCCATATAGTGCTTTCTTCAACTGACAAACCATATCTCCCTGATCAGTCAATTGAAATCCATCAGGTTGCTCAACATACACTTCTTCTTCTAGTTCGCCATTTAGAAATGTTGACTTGACATCCATATGAAAAACCTTGTAGTTTTTTTAAGTAGCATAAGCAAGAAATAGTCTCACAGCTTCAATCCTAGCAACAAGGGAAAAAGTTTCTTCAAAGTCAATCCCTTCTATTTGAGGATATCCTTTACACACCATTCTTGCTTTGTTTCTAACAACTTCACCTTGCTCATTCAGTTTGTTTCTAGAGACCCATTTAGGTCCAATTACATTTTTGTACTTAGGTCTAAGAACAAGAATCCATGTATCATTCTTCTCAATCTGTAGTAGCTCTTCTTTCATTGCTTCCACCCAATGTTCATCTTTACATGCTCCATTCACACTATTAGGCTCAGTCTTTGAAATCAAACAATATTCTTCAGTAATTTTTCTCCTAGTCTAGACGCCTTTGTTCGTATCACCTATGATCTAATCTTCAGAATAATTTACTATTACATACCTTGGAGTCTTAGGATGATCTTGAACTGTAGGTTCTTGTGATCTCTCTTTTTCACTTTCACTAGTTTCTCCTTCCTCTTTATTTTCTTGATTCACTGGAATAATTTGAACTTGATTTCAAGTCTAAACTTTCTTTCCTTTATCTGAACTATCATTCTGATAATCTGAATCATATCCACAGGTTCTAGATGGTCTAGCTATGTCTTCATCAACCTTGACATTTGCACTTTCAACCATTTTCCTCAATATCGTATTGTAGCACCAATAGGTCTTGTTTTTAGTAGAATAACCAAGCAAGATTCCTTCATCACTCCTAGCATCAAACTTTCCTATATCTTCATCTCTTTTGATATAGAATTTACTCCCAAAGATTTTGAAATATCTAATAGTAGGCTTATGACCATACCATAGCTCATAAGGGGTTTTACCAGTATCACCTTTGATTTTTACCCAGTTGAGAGTGTAAACAACAGTACTCGTAGCTTCTCTCCAATAGATATGAGGGACATTTCCTTCCAGCATCATAGTTATAGTAGCTTCTTCAATTGTCTTGTTCTTCCTTTCCACAACTCCATTTTGCCGAGGGGTCCGCGGTGCAGATAATTGTCTCTTTATTCCATGTTCTTCACAAAAATAATTAAACTCACCAAAAGTGAATTCACCACCTCTATCTAATCTCAGACATTTAATCTTCAGACTTGTCTCAGTCTCAACCATAGCCTTAAAGATCTTGAACTTCTCTAGAGCTTCAAATTTCTCCCTTAAAAAAGTAACCCACATCATTCTAGAATAATCATCAATGAGTGACATGAAATATCTATAACCTTGTAAAATTTTGACTCTAGAATGACCACATAAGTTAGTATGAATAAGCTCTGACAATTCATTTGTACTATTTTATTTGCTCCGAAATGAAATTCTAGTTTGCTTCCCTAACTGACATTCCCTAAATATAGCATTAGTAGGTTTTACCAACTTAGGAAGATCTCTCATAGCCTGAGTAGAACTTATCTTGATAATATTATCAAAGTTTACATGACACATTCTCCTATGCCACAACCAACTTTCATCAACTTGAGCAATCAAACAACTTTTACTAGCAACATTCAAGTGAAAGATATTACCTTTTGTCTTTGTACCTGATGCAATCACATTTACAAAACTTCACAATATTTTGCACTTTCCATCCTTGAATTGAAGATTTTATCCCTTGTCAACCATTTGTCCAACACTTAAGAGATTATGCTTCAAAACTTCCACATATAGGACATCATCAGTATGATGCTTACCATCAAGAGAAATGCATCCTCTACCATGGATCACACCTGCTTTGTCATCACCAAATATTACAACACCACCATCATACTTTTCCAAGCTCACAAAATTACTTTTATCACCTGTCATTTGATGAGAGCATCCATTGTCAATCGCCTATTCATCTTTCTCTTCAACTTTAGCAGCTAGGGCTTTCTCCACATTTTTACAACTAGCAGATTCAGTAGACATAGGATTATTTTCCTTGATAGCAATAAATACCTATTCATCCTCACTTACATTCCCTTTATCAGATTCATCACCTGTCACACCTTCATCAACAACATAATAACACTTCCTTTGAAATCTGGTCTTGTTAGGTCTTATCTTACTACAAGAACATTTAATAGGAAACTTTCCTTTATACTTACCTTCTCCTTTGGCTTCCCTTTTGACAATAAGTGCTTCAAACTCATCCAGTTTTCTCTCTTCTTCAATCTCTCTCATTTCCCCCTCATACTTGAATATCTTTCTAGAAGAACTTTCACCTGGATCATATCTTTGCTTATCCCTTCTAGAGGTAGTGACCTTGAATGCAGATTTTGTCTTAGGAAGAGCATCACCAAATTTACTCAACTCAAAATTAGTAATTTTACCAATCAACATATCTCTAGTTACATTTGTTATAGTCTGGAGCTCCTCAATAGCTATAGCTTTGACTTTGTATGTAGCAGGCAGGGATCTAAGCACTTTAGCAACAATCTCTGATTCTTCCAATTGTCCACCACCACATCTAATACCACACATAAGTTCATTCAATCTCTACATGAAGGAAGTAATTTTCTCATCATCACCCATTCTCAACATTTCATATTTCCCTTTCAGACTTTGCAACTTAGCAATCTTCACATCAACATCACATTCGTACAAAGTTTCCAACTTTTTCCAGATCTCATAAGCAGTCTTCAGATCCATAACATTTGTCATCTTAGAATTAGTCAAAGCACTCAACAATGCTTCCTTAGCCCTGATATTGTACTCAACATCCTTAATCTCAACAGTAGTAGAAGGACCATTTTTTGGGATAACATCCCTATTACTTGTAATGTTCTAGAAGTAGGGTTCACCAATGCATCTTAGATGACACTCCATTCAAGTCTTCCATAGAGAATAATTTTTTTCATCAAATCTTGGACTATCCTTCTTATATATCGCCATCCTGGATCACCTCAAGCTATTAAACGTCTTCCAAGGAACTTTCTCTGATACTAATTGTTGGCAACACAAGGACAGGCAACTGAGAGGGGGGGATGAATTAGTTGTCACAAAAATTTAAACTTATTAAACTTATTAACCTTATTCTCATATCTTATTAATGACCATGTTCAAGCATAAATCATCAACACATCAGAAACACACATAACACCAAGATTTTTTATGTGGAAACCCTATTAGGGGAAAAACCACAATGGAGGTCAATACACAAGATTATACCCTATTAAAAGTATAAAGAATAATAAATGGGGAATGCACATGCATTTAGGCGCACTGCCTAGAGCTCACTGCTCAAATACAATAAGACTTACTTCCCAAACGAAGACACACTATCTTACAAAAACATTCATATTACATATGCAAGATTTTGAACTGAGAGAATAACATCTTCTAATTCCTGATTATAGTTCTAGTGAAGCACATGAACACTTCTTCATTCTTCTGCTCACTCTTCTTCACATTCTTCTTCTACCTTCGAATGATTTGAACATTATTTTCATGCACCATACATTCAAATGGTATAAACAATCACTTATATATATCCACAACTAAGAATTACATCGCTACATGTCGGCTTCAACAAAATAATAAAATGAATAGAAACTATCGGCCAAAATCAATAAAAATATCAATGTGAACCAGCCAATATCGGCCACAACATAATGAAGACCTAAAACAACATCCTTGAACATGAACCACCTTCAAAAATTATTCCTCGAAGATCCACAACATGCTACCATCACTTTGTCATCCATGAACATGAAAAACATGAACAAACAAGAGAAAATCACTAATTGCAAGCACAACGATCAATGTGGATGTGCAAAAATAGATAGAGCACAATATAGAAACATACACAAACATAATGAATCACCAGAAAAGCATCTGTAACAACTAAACTTACTAGAATCACATCATCTTCATTCAGTAACACCAACTAAAGCAACAAAAAACCTATCAGAACACAATTGCTCATAACGCGATCAAATCTTCATGTGGATCTCTAAAACTTAACATGGATAAACTAGATATACTGGACAACAAACCATTTAATCCACAACCTCTGATCATCAATGTACTGGGCTAACCAACATATTGAACTTCACTTCATCATTGCCAACCTGCAACTCATTTCATTACAATTTTCTCAATATACAACTTCTAATGTCTTTAAGGCCAATAGTGTTGACATCAATGACAATCACATATCAGCAACACAACCATAACATCCAACATCTTCAATCCACAAATACTACAAGAATGGAGATCCCAACACAATTATTTTATACGTCATTCCCTCTTACAATAAGAACATTTCATACATTACATTCTTTTAACTAAATTGTTTGAACTTATAATATATGTAACATCATTTTTATTGTTTTTACCACTAACATATTCAACACCTTTATTTATTGATCTTAGTACTAGCTCAATGGGCTCTCTAATTCCTTATCCATAATTTTGTAATTATTTTCTTCTATAATCCATTTTTTCATGATTTTAAAACCAACATTCTTTTCAAACCGTCATTTGCTTTTAATATCACAACCTGGCAAAATTGTTGATTCAAACGCATCCTTACCTTCAACCTCATACTCTTTTCCTCAAAAATCTTTAGCTACATCACTCATACCAAACAAAGAACACAAATCATTTGAATCACATGAAACAACATAGACTGAAGGCTTTGAATTTAAATGCTCATTTTCCTTTTGGCATGTTGCAAACAATTGATCTAACTAACTATTTTGTTCTTTCAATTTTCATATTTTATCTTTCTATGAATTATTGTTTCTTTTCAACCTTCCTCACATCTTTTCCAAATTTTCGATTCATTTTTTGACGCCATCAAACAACTTCAATCTTTTCTTTTAATTTTTTTTCCCTATCATTTTCGATTTCTTTTTAAATATTATCAATTTCACACAAATATTTATTTTCTTTTCTCCTAACTCCTTTATCTTTTTTATAATTTTTATTTGAATTTTTAAAATTCATCAATTCTTCCTCCAATTTCTTTTTTCTTTTTACTCTTTTAGCAACTTTTCACAAACTTGATTGTGATTCTGCTAAAAAAAATATAGATGGTGGCTTCAGGCACCTTGCTTCTCTCTTTTCACTGGTTAGATCTTCATCAACTGTGCCTGTATCTACATGCAACAATTAAAACCTTGACTTCGGTGGGTTGCATACAATAATCTTCCTTATCTTTTGATCCTTCCTTTAACAAGGTATCAACACCCACTATCTCTTCCTTGGCAGATTCCTGCAGTCAACTGCTGTGATCTCCTTTCACACTGAATGGTTTCTTCACCTTTGTGAAAAATCTGCGACTTCTCCAAACTCCAACGCTCTTCCTTTTCACCCCGGTAATTTTCCTCTTAAACAACGACTTCACATTTGGTGGCTTAGAATAATATCTTGCTGGCTGTGATCTCCCTCCCTCCTGCAGACTTTAAACTTTTCAACTTCTTTCTAGCAGCTGGACCTTTTCTTGCAAATTGCGGCCTATCACTCTCTGTTAAAAATTGGGAAGATGTATTGTTATATATATGGTCCTTGCAATGCTCCCAATGCTCTTATAAAGGTCATCTTATATAATATACTATTTCTCTTGTAATTTGTCTGCTTCCTTTGTTTGTCCGGTTCCTTTGTTTAGCTTTTATTTTCCTATATTTTTTAAATAATGCCATCATTATAAAAAATGATATTTTGTTCATTAATGGTATAGATTGATTTTACAAAGAAAGTAACAAGAACTTGGTACATTGACGGGGCATTCCATCTGAACCCTTTTTTAGTTCGACTTGGAGCTAATACAAAAGATAATGGTGAGAAGATTAAAGTTAAACTTATAAGTCTAATAATTGTGGATAATTATGTTGTCTATTAGTATGAACTACAGTTCATGTTATCTTGTATTATGTTGTTTTCTTGGAGTGGTGATATCATTAGTGAGTGATAAGCATGGTGGTGGGTTCGTAGTAATTTTGGATACATCTACTTTTATAGAAATTGCTCATGTAAAGTTTTCTTATGAATTACCGTTTGAAACACATGGTTGTTGGCTTTCCAAGTGTACTATATAAAATATATTTTAACATTATATAAACCTCTAATTTTCACATTGCAATAGCATATCAAATGGGTTCAAATATGTTATATATACATTTTTATTAAATATATAATTTTCTATTAAATATCAAAAAAAGTTATTCCTAGATGTGTTTACCTTATTTCTTCATAATAATTGATTAAATATATCACTTTGTTTCATTTTCTATTTTTTTATGTGAATTTATGATTATGCTTGTTCATGTTTTTGTGTCATGCGAAGAGGCTATTTAAAGTTAGTTTCTTGATTTTCTTATGGTAAAAATGGCATTTCCAATGATATCAAAATATGTTCAAATAAATTTCTATTCCTTAAAAATTACTTAATTACAAGATTCATCCATCCTAACTCTTACTATGAAAAACCTCCTAATATAATTATAATTTATGAAGCATATTGAGTTTTCTTATGAAAATAGAATGCTTCATTTAAAATTATTATGTTAATTTTTTTTGATAATTGATATCATGTTAAGCCCCAAAATTAATAACTTGATATAGATATTGAATACAAATTAACTGATATAAATAATTTTCCAAATTGAAATGATTATGCTTTCTAGTAAATACAATTCAATAGTTAATTTTTCATATTTTAACCAAAAACTAAATTGATAATTACTTATGTATATTTAACCATATGTAGCATAAAGGTGGTAAAATAGTATAGAAATGGAATATAAAAATAGGTATTAAGGAAAATTAAAAGGTTAAAATATGGTATTAAATGGAACGTGAATGGCTCTCATCACAAAATATCCAAACTTTCCATCATGTGAAAAGTGTCTTCAATTATTTTCAATGCTCACACATGTGTGAGCATGCATAAGTGATCATCAGCCTCCACCTCATCTTTGATGAAGTCTTTTATTTGTTGCTCACACGTGTGAAATCCTCCTAGCCACCCTATGCTTTGTTCTTCAATTCACATGTCACTCTCATTGATTTCTATCCTCTTACATTTTTAATTTCTCTTCCACTTGTCAACCTCATGTTCTTTCCAAGGTATTTTCATACACATATGATAAAACCTATCTCTCTTCCCCTTGCCACCTATCACTAAACCAAAAATTGACCTTGTAACACTTCTCACAAGGAAAAATATTCATCTTGTAATGCAATCTTAGCCCTAGATATATAAAAATACATCTCAAGTATTTATTTTGGCTACTAAAAACCTATAAATTATAGGCTTGACCTCCATTAATCATCCTACATTGAAACATAAAAAATAAGTGTTTATTCAATATGGATTGAAGGACAGTAGGGTTAATGGATGATAATGGTAACAAGGGGGTTATGATGCACCTATCTTTCTATATTCATTAGGAAATGAAATCCCCATAAAGAATTGACTAACAACCCTTGTTTGAATCAACTCAATGTGATAATCTTCATATTTCCTTATGCTTGAGGATGAAGGTCAAGTTCAAACAACACTTTTGGGAGAAAAAATAAAAATAGAAAATCAACCTAATTATCCAACTCAAACTTGAAACAGCAATATAAAGCTTAATATTGATACAACCACAAAATCTCCAGTAAATTTGAGAAGGGAAGAATGATGTTTACTAGTCACCAAGAGTCACTTTTAGGAGGTTGTCTGGGACTCATTTTCCCATGGGAGAATGGGTTTTTTTCAGAGATTTTTAGCAACTTTCGGGAGCCTCTAATGCTAATATGTAGCTTGTGATTTTCCCAGGTTTCAATGTCAAAAAGTCAAGAATCAAATATGTAGGTAAGATTCCATGATTTGACAACAACTTTGAAAAAAATTGCAACTTTGACAACTTTTACAATCTTGCACTTCAGTACATCTCCAATTCTTCTTCAACCTAAATCTGCAACACAAACACAAGAGGGAAAAATGTTTATTTTAGGTGAATGGGGGTTTTCCTTGGTCAAACCCCGTTTGGGTAATTAAACCTTGAATTGAAATAATGCATGAAAGAGGGAATGAAGAATGGAAAATGTTATGTTACCACTCAAAAAACCCTTGGTTGAATCTTTGAATGTAGATCTTAGAAGGTTTACAACTTGAATGAAATGACCTCAATGGATTTGGATATTGATATTTGAGATAATACTTTGAATGCTTGAACTTAATCTTGAAACCTAAATCACAATGTTAGCTCCAAAAACATGCATGACACAAGAAAAATTTGACATGATGATTGGATCTTGAATATTGCAATAAATATTTAATATATCTACTTGAATGATCTTGATCATCAAATTTGATCTTGTAAAATTACACTTGAAATATCACAAAATTTCTCTTGAAAATCTAGGTGAAACTTAGAAAATAACCTTGTATTTATAGGTATGTATCCTTAATTTCCTAAAATTCAAATATGACAAGCTAACATTGAAATATAGATTCAAGGAACTTAAAATACCACAAAAAAATCTTTTCAATTTATATTCAAAGGCCTAGGGAGGGCCCATTTTCCCATGGGTGAATGGGTCCCATATCCCTATTCTTAGAACACAAATTGCTAAAGGTAAAGTGCGATGTCGTGGCATGAATTATTGTTGGGTTTTCCCTTTAGAAAATGTAATTTAGTAGGCTTGTAAATGAATCATAGAGCTTATTAAGGGACAATTAAGTCCATTTTAATTAATAGGGACCAAACAAAGTGTGAAAATAAAAAGGGATATATTTTTCTACACTACATTTAGCCCCCACTCTAGTGAGAGGATGACCTTATGTCAAACTCACACTAAAATAGACAATCAAGAGAGATCTAATTGTATAATTATCAAAAAGATAAAATGAAAAGGGTTAAGGAGGATGATCAAGACCCAAATATCTAAGATCTCATGGAAAAACCAACAAAGGCACAAAAATATGCATGCCTATGTTAAACATACATATGCAACAATGACAAGATACTCAATCATACAACGTCAAAGATTCAAAGAAATAAAGAAAAATAAAAAAAAGGGGTGGATCAAGCCTCGACCATTTGTCCAACTTGATGTTTTGTGGGCTCAAACTTTATTATACTTACTAGCTAGCAGTCGAGACTGCTCCCCTTAAGATAAAGCTATCTTCTTATTATATTAAGTAGACAATCCTGTTTTAAAATGCATTGATCTTTGTTGACATGAATTAAATAGTAAAATAACATACTGTTAAAATGAATTACCTTGAATCTGGAAAAACGTCTTCACCGGAGAACGATCTTAGCACTTGTAGTTTTAATCTATCTATGATGGACGGATCGGCGTTATATTCACAACAATCAACTGCTATTGACGACTTCTTGCCAAGCTCTTGTCTTTCTTCATAAGCATTTATGAAGTGCAATGTCACAAACAATGGAACTTCAACAGATGTAACCTGTCATAATCATTCACTTGGTTTAGCACATGAATATCCTAGTCAATTATTGAAACAAACATGTATTGCTACTTACCATCTCTCCAGTGAGTCTAGAAACTACATGTATGAATGCCTTAGACTCTGGCTGCCATTTGAAAAGCTGCCCTCCGAAGATACTATCTATTGAATATCTCAAAGGCATTTCAGGAATAACGATGTAGTTCTCTGTAACTGCAAAAGAATGCACCCAACCAGGAGTGCGGCCTCCTCTGCAATTTACCTGAAGTATTTTCCAAAAATAATTATATTATCAGTTTTATATCTTTATGTGCTTGGTTCAAAATATCCTAATCACAAGCAACGCAACCAAGCCCAATCAACACGATTGTAATTCAAATCACAGATGGTTAGCATGCCACACCCATTCACGTTTGCTAAATTTTATCTTACCCTTCCAATTAATGTTCTTTCATTAGTTCCAGCAAGCATGCGCACAACATTGTAGCCGGGGTTCATGAGATCTGGAAGGATTGTGATGAGTTCGCTCTCAAATATCATAGGATGTCCAGACTGGTTGGCATTCATCCCCTGCAAAGCATATAACATGTTGATGTATTACAAACAAAACTTTTTCTTCCAAATTTATGAGAACTGTATTGAATACCACAATTGTGCTATGAAATTACATACACCCAGATTGTCGGTGTAGTTGAATCTACCGATGGTTTCAAGTGTGTTGGGGTCGATTTCGATAGATCCCTTCGTAGTTTCTGTCAGGCAGATAACTCGTCCGTCACCTAGCCTGTCAAAGCCATATGATATATATAGATATTTGGTTAAGCACTTCGAGTAAAATGATTGTATTTAACGTCCGTAATATTGATGAGAAAAGGCAAACAACCTAACGACTGCTACATTGGCATTGTCGGTGACTGATGCACCGGAAAGCATGCCCACCAAGTACCAAATGTAGGATAAGAAATTTGACGCCTTTGGAGATTCTGAAAATTCACGATGACCAATTCTGTTGTTTTTCATGGCCTTCTTGTAAGCCTCGGATTGTAACTGTGCATGCCCACCATTCACTTTTCCATTATCAAACTGAACACGAACCAGGGTTGCATATCTGTGAGTTTAAACACCATTAGAAGCCTAATAGAAAGCAAGCATTCAGCTACTTATAAAAGGGAGTGTACTTCATGTACACGAATAATCAATTTGGATGCAAGATTGTAAAATGTTTTTCAGCTTAAACAACATACACCAAGTTTTAATTAGTTTAGATAGTTCGATTTGAATCACACTTATAGATGAGTTGATTAGAAAGTAGAATGTGATTTCACATAAACAAATTAAAACTTAGAATAAAATGATCAAAAGGGACTCTAAAATATGAATGAAATTGGCGAAAGGAATAATTTTATAAAAGTATTCTACCCATCGAAAAGGTGATTGACATTGTAATCGCCTATACGAAATACTCCCGGTCCGTTCCGCAGGTAGGTACCATTCTGCATACAACTCATACAGAATCCCAAACGAGATGAGTCAGTTATATTCAAACAAATTAACTTATAGTTTTACTCTCTTTGGCAATAGAATGATATATTTTTCAGAAGCCGGCCGGATTAGATTTTTTCGAACAACTACAGAAAATAAAATACTTAATAGGGACTAAGATCTTTTCACAGCCACTACCATATCCTATCAACGCTATTATATTTTGTTGCTAGATAATAGAATACATGATATTAGTTGGTTAATGATATCAGATTTAGATTGTGTTAGAGTTTTTGTATCAATGTTTTCGATCACACTGTGTGATCTATCATCAGGATAAAAAAGAGAAAGAGTGTGATCTGAAATGTTGATGTGATCCATGATCCATCATCAGAATGAAAAAGGACAAGAGTGTGATCCAAAAGGTTGATGCAAAAACTCTAACATAATCCAGAAATAATATGAAACGATTAATTTGTTATTTTTTTTTGTTTTTCTTTCTTCTATCATGATACTTACCCTTGTTTTATCTTTACCGTTATTTTCTAGATATTTCGTGATAGCTTTAAGAAATGAAATTACTGGAAATGTTTTCTTAGCTTTTCATTGTCCAATACAACGACAGCAGCTGTAAGACACTATAAACATGAAACCAGCGTTATTCTCTTGTTGTGTTGTGTTGGAGAACAATTCGATAAACGGATTTTATTTTGGAGTTGGCAATAATTATAATTTTGCTCTTAAAACATACAGAAAAACAGCAGAAAATCGGGTGCAGTATTTTATGGGACGGCAATATTTAAAAGAAGAGAAGTGGTCAAAACTGTTTTGTATTTATGATTCTCGGAGAGATCCAAGAACATGACGATATTGCAAGAGTTCACGTGAAAGCATATAAAATATATGTTAAATAAAATGATATTGCATGAGAAAGACAAGCTTGCATAGATGATAAGATACTGACCAACCAGTTTGGAATGTAGCCATCAACTTGCAGTTCACCGTCCCAACGCTCCTGTTTCACACTTTGCCACGCCACATGATTAGGATATTTGCCGGTGCTTGCGCTCTGTATCTCTTTTTGGTCTGCAAAGGAGAGCATACTCGCAGTCAATTTTAACGGAGGGATTTTACGTCTGGCAGAGAGGTTCGTCTGCAATCTAAGGTAGCTAATGCCATTTGTTCCACGCCCTGATAAATATTTTGAACTTTGAATTCTCACGACTTGAGAATCTACCAGAGCCATTAGAGCACATATGTAGCACCGTAGAGAAAACTGCTGATTATGCGATCCATTTTGAATGGAAGACGTATACAATATATAGAATGGGTCATGGAAAGTAAAACCAAATGATAGAGGTTGTTGATTCGGATATTTCAGATGCCTCCAATACAATTACGGGAGATTCTTCCAAAGTTTATTTGTCGTACGTATCACATACGAGACAAAGGAGAAGAATGGTGGAATTAAATTGATAATCGGTGACGGAGGACGGTATATACCGGATTTAAATATCCTATTGAGCTGGAGAGAGAGCATTTTAGTTTCGTATAAAAAGGTAATACTGGACCATAAACTGCAGCACCCGTACCAATGCAATATGGAATCCAATGCATTTCATACGTCCGAGACATTATAAATGAAATTAGTTTCATTTTTTTAGTGCTGACAGCCAAGGGACGGTGTAAGATATTTTTCTCGATCACGCATTTCACGGGACATACCGTCCGGCAATGTGGCTCTATACGCCTTCTGTTTTTCTTAAGTCAAATTGTTTCTTCGTACACTTTTAACTAGTTGTAGGACGCGGTTATTCTCCCAAACAGGTCTGGAATTTGATGGTCTATTTGATTTTTGCATTTTGGACCGTATATTACAACCTAAAAATTTATTAGACCGTATCATTTGACTTGCTATATTTTTATATAACCGTAAAATTAACTTAAAATTATTATTAAACTAAAAATTTATTGTATATATATATAATAAAATAATTTTATAATAAAAATATAAATTAGTTTAGATTTGGAATAATTCTTTCTAATTTCACTTTATATTAATATATATAATTTATTATAAATATATTATTAATTCAAAATCTGTTGAAAATAGAATATTTTCAAGATTAAATATAGTTTTTTTCTAATTTTTTAAAGATTTTGATATTTTTATTAATAGTTATCATTGCTTTTTATCAATATATATGATTCATAATATTTATTATACAAATTATATTAATTCAAAATCTTTTCAAAATAGAACATAATTGATTTTTAACTTTTTGAATATTTTAACAAGATTTATTTTCTACATAATTTAGAAACTTTAAGATTAAATTTAAGATTTTTAGATTTATTTCTAATTATCAATATTTTCTAATTTTACAATTTTTTTAATATATATAGGATATCCTTATGAATAATCACATAACACAAATCTTCACTCTTGAAAGCATTTATTTTATAGCATTGTAACTTGTTTTTTCAATAGCATTTTGTTTGCAGTGATTCCCAACTTTGATTTTTTTCAAGATAATACAGCATAAAACTTATTGTGAGCAATGAGCATGTTCAAATTTTATTTTCCTTTTACAAATAATTATTTTGAGCTTTGATTTTTTTCAACATAATGCAACATTTAAGGATTAAGCATATTTTTACAGGCGATTCACCGGCTTTGATTCCTTAAAGCATTTTTTTTACAAGGGCTTTGATTCCATAAAGCATTTTTTTTTACAGGCGATTCACGGGCTTTGATTTTTTTCAAGGATTAAGCAATTTTTTTACAGGCGATTATTAAGTATTTTTTTTACAGGCAATTCACCGGCTTTGATTCCTTAAAGCATTTCTTTTATAGGGGCTTTGATTCCATAAAACATTTTTTTTTATAGGCGATTCACCGGCTTTGATTTTTTTCAAGATAATACAGCAACTGTGTTTTATTGGTGAGCATGTTGAAATTTTAGATAATGAGTTGAATAAGGATTAAACTATTTTTAATTTTATATAATTATTTTGGATAGGTTTGAAATTGATATTTAAATATGATTTTAGATAGATCAATTTGGGGATTGAACTATAAAAAATACTTAATTAATTTATATGATACATAATATTTTAAAAAATCAAATTACTTGTGTTATTAAAAATAGAAATTTATAAAAAAAAAAAATCATATTTAATATGTATGATTAATAAAATCA